>WWET01005752.1:53576-67828 GCA_011038615.1 Limnodynastes dumerilii
GCAAGCTGAGCTCAGGGCCGTCAAGAGAAATTCTGGGCCCCAGTACAGCAACTTCTTGGCCCCCCCCCAATGTGCACCAAACATACATTAACACACTAAAGTAAGTGTGCATGTAAAAAATACATTTTCCCTGACTAATAATTTTCCCTAATGTGTGCACTTACCTCCGGTGGCTGCCGTGTCCAATCCTAACTGTGTGTGAATGCAGTGTGTAGTGTAGTAAAATAATAAAAGTTTTGGGCACTCACCGTTTGCTGTCATCTTTCTTGGGAAGCCTTGCTGGATGTGTTGAAATTTCTTCACTTGCTTGGAGTCTGGGTTCCGGTTGATTGGAGTCACTTCCCCGTTGTTCTCGTCCGGTTTTCTGCCTCTTCGGTACTTGACACAGTGGGGACAGGCTCCTCTTCTTCATCTGTGCTGCTCCTAATGACAATTTGGTCGCTAGGGGGGCAGTGTTTTATATAATTGATGACGTCAGTTACACTCGTGCACTAGCGTTTCATTTATACTTATACTATATACATATATATTCATACACATACACACACACAAACGTGTTGACAATTTTCCATGTATATCTAGATATATACTGATATAAATAATGCTAATAGTGTATGTGTAGATAGATGATAGATATGAGACAGACAGACAGACAGACAGACAAGCCTGTGACCGTGGGACATCATTTCTCCTAAATCTCGGCCACCGCGGCACTTGGATTCTAAGCTGCAGTCTCAGAGGACACAGCACAAGGTAAGGTAAGGTATGATGGGAGTACTGGGGGATGGGGCTGGAGGCACATATTATGGGAGTACTGGGGAATGGGGCTGGAGGCACATATGATTGGAGTACTGGGAAAGGGGCTGGGGGCACATGATGGGAGTACTGGGGTGGGAGGTGCTGGAGGCACATAATGGGAGGGGGAGGGGGTACTGGAGGCACATGATGGAAGTACTGGGACTAAATGGGGGGGGGCACCAGTCCCTTACTTTGCCAGGGACGCTGGACCCATAGATATACCTCTGCCCAGGAGTAACTTTGCTCTCATATTTTCAATCTCTGAATCAGGTCCAATGTTATTAGGGACTATTTTTAGTTTAAAGAAGAACAGTGAGTCCTGGAAATTATGATATGACACCCACAGAGCACTGATCTCAGCATCATTAAGTCTGTCTGGGCTTCCATGAATGATTTGAGCAAGCCTACATCCGCAGATGTCCAAAGATCCATGGTTAGTTCTCCAAAATGTTTGGAATAACCTCCCTGACGAGTTCCTTCAAAAACTGTGTGCAAGTGTACCTAGAAGAATTGATGGTTTGAAAGCAAAGGGTGATCACACCAAATATTGATTTGATTTAGATTTTTCTTCTGTTCATTCAGCCAAGCATTTTGTTAATTGAGAAAAAAAACTATTAGCACTGAAGGCATTCTTACTTTGCAGCATTTTTTCCACACCATATATATTCTGCCACACTTAAGTATTATAGGGATTACCAATTTATGTACTTAAACTATTAAACATATTTGGCTCTACATATGTGATGATGTGGCATGATAAAAGCAGTATGAATGTTATTTTCTTTGTTGTTCATGGTCATCCAAGGACATAAAATATGACACTAAAAGCGTTAAGAGCTAAGAAAATATCCCCCATGTGGATTATACAATCTGCAGATGAATCAGGTGCACAGCATGAAACTGGCAATTTACAATTCTTGGTGCAAATCAAGTTATTTCCATAATGTTAAAACATGTACTATGCATACGTGCTATGTAATCTAATGAAAACATACATTTACAGGGTCATAGTAGATTTCTAATGTTACAAACTGCTTATACCGTCCATATTTTGTCGTTATCGTTATCAATATTTTAATAAAAATAAGTACATTTTCCTATACTGGGTTATTTCAGGAATAGTAATAACGTAGGCTGCAGTTTTGCTCCCTAAACCAAGGGATATATTTAATTACCATAAAAGCTGCAAAGTGCTTTACTGTTTATTACGTTGTTGTTATGCCTGAGAAACTTCCCTCAGAGACTTATCTGAATATGTGAAAATTCTGGCTTTATCTCTGTTATTTTTAAGAATAATAAAATACTTAAATGTATTTAACCGATCAGCGATTGATTACCTCACCCACATAAGTCAACATAAACATTGAAATAATGACTCGGACAACTGGATGGGATTCAAAAAAGGGGGACATTTATTCATTGAAATTTGAGAATTGGATTGACTATATAATTTAGGGTAGAGATAGGTGGCCATGATAGCAGGTGGGGATGTTGACCTCTGGACTCTTAAAGTGATGACATTTGTCATCAAAAGACCCCCCCCCCATCCTTGCAGACCAAACCCCTGGCTGCACCTCTTTAATTGCACACCTCATGATGGCAGAAGAGGCATACCAGAATCCTACCATGAGGCAGGCGACCTATCTTTCATTGGAATGGTTTACCTAAGTTTCTACCTTCATTCCACCCTGTGCCAAAGTTCTATGGTGACACCCCCACTTCTACCGCCAAACTATGTTCCATCTGAAAAGAAAGACATGTTAAGTAAATACATCCTAACAATAGGAGAGGGAGGGAAGTGAATTTCAAAAGAGGCAGGTCAAGCATTAGGAAAGTATATTTATACCCTCTGGGCCTGATCCAGACCTACGGTCATGATCTGCTCATGCTCAACTCCAATGCACTCTGTTCGTCAAAAAAACGCAAGCAAATGTAGGTCTGCATCAGGCTCTCTGTCACCAGACCTGACTTGATGCTCCATTGTAGCTTTTTAATAAGGTTTATTTTTTGTAAAAAAAAAAAACACTATGCAATTTAGGGTTAATAGCAGACATAAATGAGTACAGCCATTTCATGCCAGGAACTATCCTGGGGGTCCCCAGGTCATGACACAGGACTCCTTTATGTGCACCTGATGGATGGTTAGAGTACTACCTTATTCTCACATCCTACACACAGATCCGCACCTGTTCATAGATGTTTAGTAAGAAACTTCTGGGGAGTAGTAGCAGCAGTGGTTAGGTAATGATGCCCCCCACCCCCCCAGCAATCGACATCCATGGTGTTGTGGGCAATGTGCAATGATGTGATCTGGTGACGTTTTTGTTAAAAAAAACAGGATTTGTTAATCAGGCTTCAGTGCTACATTCATAACTGGCTGTGACATTTATCTACAGAAGACAACTGCTAACTTCTGCGTGGCAAATTGGAAAACTCCCAAGCAGGGTTTACATATTCCTGCTTTGACTTATTCAATATAACAAAGCTTTTGGTAGCCAAGTGTACAACCACACTGATAATACAATAACTGCCACAAAAAAAAAACCATAAACATTGTTTACTAATCACAATACATAATATATTCAGTTATAATGTAAATATGCTAATAATTTTATGTTTTCTAAGACTGTCTAAGAAACTGTGTTAACATACCATTTAAGTAGACACTTAAAATCTGATGTATAACAGTGTTAGTCTATACAATTTAGAAATGTGCATTAAAGACATTCATTTACGTTCTCTGACAGTAGCTCAAATTTGACGCATCAGTGTCTGAAGTCTGGGTTTGAAGCCTCAACAGTTCTCGAGTTCTGTGCAATTAGTGAGATGATAAAATATTTCATATTTTCACATTCCTTATGCCTCTGTCGCTTTTTGACATTTAGTTATGACAATAATTGGCATTTGTCTTTTTTCATGACATGACTTTCCTAAAAAAATTTAACTGTTTCAGTCAACCCAAAGAATTGATGTTATATGTATTTATAGTATAGGACACATGAAGTCAGGCAAGATTAGGCAGCCATCTAGGGTGCCAGGCCTGGAGCAGTGGTATGAAGAGGCACGTTATAACACAGGGCTAGTGCACTGCAGTATTACTGTCAGGGGGACCTGGGATGTAGAGGTGCCCTACCTGCCCTGATATGCCAGGCTGAGTATATTTCATAAAATAGTGACTGCCAGGCATCTTTCCTACTCTCCTCGCTATGCAAGAGCGACGACAAGCAGGTAAGGTGGTTGGGGCCAAAGTCCAAATATTGCCTAGAGTGCCCAGAGAATATAGCACTGACCTTTTGGCAAAGCAGTACTACATTATTACCATTTGTTTTACTAATGTTATGCCAAATAGGGGCTAATTTAAAGCTGAGCTTACACCTAGTTTGTAGCGATTGATAGCACTGCTAGTGAACTCAAAACACTGATCCGTTTTTGTCCGCTTACGACGTAAATAGATTGTATTCTTGCAAGTCGTGGTATCTGAATATGTAAATTTTGAAAGATATTATAGATGTGACTGAAGTCAGTTCAGTTTATTGGGTTAAGGAAAGAATGTTGACAACTGTACCACAGTTTTGATTAGTTTACCTCCAGATGAAACAACACTGGTTCCTAATGTTAGACACTGGGCCCGATTCAATTAGGGTAAAATCATTCGCCGGCGTATTTTTAACGCTATTTTTTGCAAAATAACGGCCGATATTTTTTTTCCTATTCAATTATTTTTTAGCGTTAAAAATACGCCGGTTTTTTAACGATATCGTTAATTAAAAATTCGCCCAAACTTTTTGGGAATGTCGCAAATCACTTCCTGCTAGGAGGAAATGCCCGGCGCTAATGACAGGTTATTGGCCAGTGTCTGAAATATCGTGAGAAATATTTTTTCAGACGCAATATTTTTTTAAATACCGCGGCAATTGAATCTGGCCCACTGACTATAAAAAAAAGCCATAGCTTATTTCTTTTTACATATTTCAGGCATTATGCAGAGCAGCGGGCGCATTGCATATGCACACAGAGTTTTCCGATTTGTTTTACTGCGCATGTGCAGTAAAACAAATTGGAAAACTCCGGGCGCATATGCAATGCGCCCGCTGCTCTGCATATAGCCCTTCATCTCCACAGCATCTTTCCTCTGCTAGTTCATGCAGCTTGCCAGTGTTGATGAAAATGCCTTTATTCAGTACTACTGCCTAAGTTTAATTTCCTGTCACAGGATCAGAGTCAGGGGGACTTCCAGTTCCACTGATTTCTATGCACTCACATTGGATTTAGTCTGATTTGCTTTCTGCTCATGTGCACACATCTGTGCTACCCTATTGTAACATAATCCAAACTTCCAATAAATGACACCTCCACAAGCTTCCAGCAGGGGATCCATTGTGCGCTCACAAGTAGGTAGGCTTGGTATTACAATGTACAGAATGGGCATGCCCAGGTGCAAAAGTTTACTGACTCAAGCCCCATAGCTGTGGGTTCCCATCGAGAATGGCCTATTTCTAACTGGCTGGGAAAATGATTGCTTCGGCCTCGAAGAGGCATATCAATCGATCCCTGGAGCACCAAACACGGTGCCCCGAAAAGTAAGTGAGGATTCTAACCCCAACCCTCTTCCTAATATTTACCCTAACTCTCCCCTTCTATTACCCTAACCCTCCCTTCCTCGCAGCCTGACCCTAACCCCCCCTTCCCTGCAGCCTGATTTTAACCCTAACCCTCCCCTTCTATGGCCCTAACCCTAACTCTCCCTTCCCCAGAGCCTAACTCTAACCCTCCTTCTAAGCCTAAAAGTCCCCGGAGAGGTTACTCCTACCACTGAAGGTGGGGGTGATGGACTCACATCAAGCCTTCTGTCCGTCTGTCTTCCAATCTGCACATGTGAAGGCATATTTCAGAGACGAGTAGCCTAAGACAACACTCTGCACTGTTTATGACCAGGATGGGCGATTGCCATGGTCTGGTGGGAGTCCCCGCATAGAAGGATAGCATTGAGAAATAGGGACACCCAAAAGTTCCTTTTCGGCTGTCCCTATTTCGAATACCCATCAATTTTAGAATTTTTTTTTCAGAATGGGTGAGTATGCCGATGCCTACTCATCCATTCATTTTCGGAAAGGCTTTTGAAAAACTGCCGCGGCCACTTCCACAGAACCCGATGCTTCACCAGACCACCAGAAAGGTGAGTAACCTCTCCAGGGACTTGTAGCCTTAGGGGGAGGGTTAGGATCAGCAAAGGAGGGTTAGGGTCAGGCTGCTGGGAACGGAGGGTTAGGGTCAGGCTATGGGGAAGGGAGGGTTAGGGTCAGGCTGCGAGCAAAGGAGGGTTAGGGTCAGGCTGCCAGGAACGGAGGGTTGGGGTCAGGCTGCGAGCAAAGGATGGTTAGAGTCAGGCTGCCGGGAACGGAAGGTGGGGGTCAGGCTGCTGGGAAGGGAGGGTTAGAAACTGGCTGGGAGAAAATGGCCCTAATGAAGTAGGGCCGTTCTTACCAGGGACTCACACCTCCATGGTCCACCCTGTCCACACATACCTGGTAAGGTATCACCACATCAGTCTGAATTCAGTATAAAAAATAAAAATACCTTATAAGCATCCTGCAGCCTTCTGCAGACAGGAGTAAAATGTCTGTCTATGATACTGATCACTTCTTAGTTCATGGAGTGTCATTCTACATAAAATGTACCTCTCAGACCTATGCATTTATTTGTGGATATTCCATACTGAATAAAGAACACATGCTAACACGAACGAAACACAATCAAATTCTGATCAAAGTTGATTTCAATGACAGAAATCAGGGTTTAGATTGTATTTATAAAATGAACTGGCATTGGTGTAAATTAAAGCATTTACCTAAACTGGAAGTATTTACAGTGTATGAGAGAGAGATTTTTTTTGTGTAGCTTATTTGAATAATTAGAGAGTTTATAAATGATACCTAAATGTCTAGATCAAAATTAAATAAATGTTTCATTCTGCTGTATTTAGCTGGTAGGTTGTGGCAGAAATGCTATTCAGTCCTTTCTCTATAGTAACACAATTGTGATTCTGTCATTGTGCTGCCTAGAAAGGTCCAGAAATTCCATCCAGTTACATTTCCTAGCTTTAGAAATGAACATAACAATGTGAAATCCTGTGTTGCAGATTCCTGCAATGTGACCACAGCTGAAGACGGGGCAGACTGAAGAAAATGTCAAAGACCGAAAGAGAAAGACATTTCTAAGTAAGGAAAATGCCCACTGCCCGGCTTTAGGTATCCATTCTGCCTCTAACTACTATGACTGATGGGATTTATAGCAATCACACTTTGACAATCATTTTATGACTGTTCTTTATTTTTTGCAACTTTCCAAAGGGCTCCCCTTCAGACATAATGACTGGGCAACTAGGTGAAGATACATCTGAGTCTCCAAACCTGAACGCTGATGAGCTGGAATGCAAGATATGTTATAACCGATACAATTTAAGACAAAGGAAACCAAAAGTCTTGGGCTGCTGTCACAGAGTTTGTGCCAAATGCCTTTACAAACTTGTGGACTGTGTGGAATCTCCACAATGTGTGATTGTATGCCCATTTTGTAGGTTTGAGACACGTCTACCTGAGGATGAAGTCAGTAGTCTCCCTGATGACAACAATATTTTACTAAACTTGGCATGTGGCGGGAGAGGAAAATGCTCAGGAGACAATCCTACAGAGTTGCTTCTAACTCCAAAACGTTTATCTACGCTGGTCACCCCATCCCACAGTTCTACCAACTGCCTTGTGATCACTATTATGGAAGTCCAGCGGGAAAGCTCCCCAACTCTCAATGCAACCCCTGTAGTAGAATTCTACAGGCCTTCCACTTATGACCCAGTCTCAATGCCTCAAAACTGGACAGTGTGGAACTGCACTTCATTGATCTGCCAAACCTCAGTCCGTGTCTTTGTCTGGCTGCTGGGATTACTCTACTTCAGTTCCCTGCCTCTAGGAATATATTTGCTGGTTTCAAAAAAAATCACCTTAGGGGTTGTCTTTGTGAGCCTTGTACCTTCCAGCCTTGTTATATTAATGGTGTATGGCTTTTGTCAGTGTGTCTGTCATGAATTTTTGGATTGTATGTCCACAGCATAAGTAAGCAATGAGGAAAATGGATATTCACATTGATGACTATACATCTTATTTTTGGAGATGTTACTTTTGCACTCTGGTGTATGGATTGTAGAGCAGTTCCACTTTCTTCTTCATCATCATGCAAGCAAAATAACTCACACTGTAGCAGGGTTATGGCTTTCCACTAAGGAAAAGACTTGTAAAGTGGAAGAAAAAACCGTTTACAACAACAAGTAGACTTGAAAAGATAAATCAATGTGGTATATAATGTATGTCTTCTACTAAAAATAAGTTGGGTTAGTAAAACAAGCCCTTACTATTTTTACCTTTTAATTAAATTATTGGGTCACAGATTTATTTTCTATTTGCACTGTATTTAAGTAACATTGCAAAAGTTTCCTCAACAACTGCTTTCAATTTATGCTTCAAAAGTGAGAAATAATTTGTGTTTTGTAATCCCACATTGTTACAAAAATGCTGAGATTGCAATCAAGCGTGGAATATGCTGATATTATGGCATCAATCAGACTACATTACTTGTTAACATTAGTAAGGTGATAACTCAGGGAAAATAATGTCTATTTCTGATAAAGGAAATGTGATATTATTTGCTCTAATTTAATAGAGCTGAGTAAATCCTGGCCTTAGATTTCATTTTTAAAAATCCATGCTACAAATAGTGATGATTGTACACATTATCATAGAATGCAGTGACTTCAAGAATGTGATTTAGATACATTGGGATCTGCAACCTGCGACCAAAAGTGGTCTTAATCATATTGCTATCTGAATGATGCCTAACTTATACATTCCTCTAATTACATTCTTATGTTTTATTGTATCACAGACAACACAGACTTCATATCAAGCATAAGTTACTTAACTAATGCTGTCATACATAATTGATTAGCTTAATTCTCCAAATATTAGTTAAAAAATGGCTCTCTCAATGAGTGGCACTCAATTTGTTCAGACTGCAGTTACAATATATTAAGCAGGTTGCTGTCCCCTTTTCTATGCTAGTATTTTTTTAGATTTATTTATTCTTTTTTTTTTTTATTATAACCTCATCTGACTGATATTTTCAGGAAACATGATGTGACATTGTCATTTATTATTTATCAGACAATAATTACTGGTAATACTCCCTTTCACTATTTTATACATATTAATGACAATGTCATCCTATGCAGTTATATGTAACTCTTGGTTCGCTATTTAAATGTAATGACTATAAATAATAAGTAAATGTAAATGATCCTTAGAAACACCATAAAAAATGGTTTGAGATCAATGCTTTATGTACAAAAACATATGCAAGATGTAATGTTAAGACGTACATTGAAATTGCATTTAGAAATAGTATTTTGTACAAGGAAAGGAGCTTTAGGCTCTAGAAGAGCAGTGACCAAGCAAAGAAGAGAAGATAAACAATTTGAATGTTATGAAATACAGTTGTTCCCAGATACAGCTTTCCCTGTCATGGTGCTCCGTTCATGACATGGTGGTGAAGCTAGATTTTAAGTAAAACTTTATTTACTCACAATTCAGCAGCTGCTGGCCTCCTGTAGAGATCAGACAAAGGTGCTGACGTCATCCATTCAATTCAAAGAATTAGTCATTCACTCTCTGTAGAACATGGGTGACGTCAGTTCAAAGTTTTTTTATGACCCATTAAATATCCCCAGCAGGTTGGCCCGCCATGTATGTGATTTCATATGCATGGCAGAATGTTCCCTTTTCTTGGGAAACTTGGCACAACCGTAAGTAAATCAAGCACACAATTAGAGCCTTCAGGCTTGTGAGTCTGTTTGACTAGAAGTCCAGACAGAACTCAAATGCTTAATAAAATAGGGCAAGTCAACCAACAACTGGGCATGAAAATTCAGGAAAGGGGTATGTGTTTATCCAGTAACAGAACTTCAAGGGGTTAATATAATTTAAAAAATGCTCAATAAAAAAAGGCTTCATATGTCAGAAAATTCACCATTAAGCATAATCCTGATCTATACAGCTTTGTTTTTGCAGATTAGTTTTTTTTAGGTTTTATCTGTAAAGCGGATATATGGCACAATTTTCTATTCTCATCCCTGAATCTTCTGTTCCTCTACACATGCAAAGAAGAGCAGAAGATTCAAGCAGCCACCATCATTGGGTGAATATACAGATGAATTCTAGTAATTCTGACTATATGTATTAAAGCTAAAAGAGCTATATTTCAGACATTTTTTTATAGTGGAAAGAGAAAATTAATGCAACAGAAATAAATAAATAAAAACCTATGAAATAAACCCTCCAAGTGAAGACTAGATCGGGATTTAATTACCAGCCAAGTGAATTCCACATACAATCAAAACATAAATGTATTGTTTCTGTAAATATTAGCTCTAGCTTATTGGTAAATGGGGCTAAAAAATAGCCCTCTACCCTTTAACTGTAACAAAATTAACTATGAACTATTAACTACTTGCTGACCCTTTTACCCATTGGCCGTGGGCGGTCATCACACACCCCTAGATATGGGCCTGAGGTCTGGTACTACATTAATGTAATCAGCATACTTTGTGTGTCTTTGTGGCTGACTGAATGTTCTTTAATCATAGCATCTTTGAACCCAAAATGTTTTCCTTCTTATACGGTGATGAAATTGTATTAAAAAATACTTGAAATAAGTAGACAAGGGGGAGAATTTGAAACTGAATTAGTACTTTGTGGTGATTAAAATATAATTTTAAAATTGTCACATAAAGTGATGTGGAATGGTGTCCAGAATATGCTATGGAAAAATGTGCTTGGTAAATGGTAACTGAAATATAGCTCTTAAAAAGGAAAGTTTGATACTTATTTAAAATGGTACCAATTAGCTACAGAGAGTTGTGGTGTAAAGTGCCTCATGTCTCATGAAATTAGTCCACATAATGCATGCCTCCACTGTGTGAAGGCAGCAGATACACTTCAATTCATTTAACCAACAATGGGCCGGATTCAGAGCTCCGGCTGCTATGCAATTGAGGCCGGAGTTCTGCGAAAATGCGCAGTAATTTTGGAATGTAATCTACGTTACTTCTTGCAACCTAGATTGTGTACACGCAGTTTTAAAGACCGCGTGTACGCAATCTACGTTGCAAGAAGTAACGTAGATTACGTTCCAAAATTCCTGCGCATGCGCAGTAGCACTTTTCGCAGAGTTCCGGCCTCAATTGCGTAGCGGTCGGAGCTCTGAATCCGGCCCAATATCATTATAATTCGAGTCAGTAATAGATGGTGCACTTTATTAGATGTTTTTTTATGCTAAAATGAAATCATTATTGTGGATAAGAGTATTGATGCAGTGATGAGAATTATTTGAATCTCATTTCCTGTAAATCAAGTATCTTCCTCTCTTTTTATATAGTAACACTTGTGTGAATGTGAACTTTGTGCACATAGGGTGCTTAGAAGCCATCAGTGATTAATATGATTGCAATTAACAGTACTTGTATAATTTATCTGATTTTGCCCCAAATACAATCTGACTGAATTCTGTTTACCAGTTATTCACAATTTACTTTTGTGTTTGATCTGTCATGTTCCACGCAGTAGATATATGACAACTGTAGAGGCTACTGGTTTGTAATATGCCTATAACACTAATGTTTATAACATATCTATATTGAAATACATACTAATTTTAATGATATAAGATCAGTTAAACAATAAATTAACATTATCTGGTGCAAAAGCAAAAATAGAATAGGTGATTATTTTGTGACAGATTACTAGAACCAAACATAAGTTTTTTTTCGGCCATATAAGATTTTGCTACATATTCAGACTATATCAGACATCATTATATAGTTCATCAGTTTAGTATTTATTTACTGTTAGAAACTAGTGTGACAATGCAAATCTGTTCTTGTACCTTGAGCACCTGTGTTAGAGCTAACATAAAAACTGTGATATACTGTATGTGGCAGGTCCAGTGGTAATAGAGATTTTGTATTTGAAGTCTAAATGCTGTTGTCATATTTGTAGTTTGGTCTATCTGCCTTATTGTCTATTTTGTGATATGTAAACAAAACAGAAAAGTATGTATATGACCAATTACTCAAATTAACCTATTGAATATGACCATGTACATAAATTTATCGATTACTGAATTGTTTGTGATGTCATTACAGATGTGTTACTCTGAGCGTGTCTGCTTTATTGAGTTTATGTGCATTTAAGTTATCAAATTACTTTAGTTTGAAATTTAGATATGATAAGAGATAATGATAATTAACCAATTAGGAATGGTAAAAGGAGTGGTATGGAACACCATATTTATCACTGATAACAACTACCTGCCTACTGGTGGAAGAGCTAGATGAGCATTATTGACCTTCTCATTAGGATTTTAAATAATCCTTAATGGATTTCAGTAGTGACCACTGGATTTCTATCCTTCAGGAGAGTAGAAGGAAACCTTTTCTCTGCTTATCGAAGACTCTGACATGGAAATGAATTTTAGCAGAAGAGCAGTTACAGGTACAGTATATAATGTATGAAACACTACTTAACCTCAACCAAATCCAAGGTTATTGCATCCGGAATTTTCATTCAAACTGCAAGCATGTTTAAATGTATACAACATAGAACAGCAAGGTGGAAACCGTCATGTACTATTATTTAATGAGACATATTAATTCATTAATTAGTTAATAATAAAAAATAAACACAGAGGACATTGTACAAAGTCTTATGATGAAATTGTTGTAACTATTACTAGCCTACTGATTTTGCCATTTCTATAACATATTACAACAATATGAAACAAGCGTGAAAATAATCGTTTAGCCCTATAGACAACAGTCTATAGAAAGTTCAAACAGCTTAACTGCAGAAAGCAAAATCTCCAACAAATGTTAATCAAACAATCCTTTTATATTCTTTTGTATGGATTGTTCAACAGCAACAAAGCTTTAGAGGAATTGCTTAAAATATCTCACAGGATTGACAATAAAACCGGAAAGAAAGGGAAAAAGACTTACTGTATGTAATACTAAAGAAGAATGTTAAATGTAACAAAAATTACACATAAAGTCGGCCACTCGCTCACCAAGTTCACTTGTAAATAGGAACCCACAATAAACAAAGGACTTGATTTACTGAAATCTTATATTCTCACAGCTCCCTATGGATGACCAATAACTTATACCCCGTTCACACTGAGCCAAAAACCCCAAAATATTGCCGGGGCAAGCCCTGATGACCCAGGTCAGGGCTCAGTGTGAATGGGTACGCTGTCTGCTGACCCGGGAATTAGACCCAGGTCATTTGGAGGGTTATTCCCGGGTCCGACCCGGGTAGCGCCAGTGTGAAAGGTGCGACCCGGGTTTTTCAACCCGGGTAGCACAGACACTTCAGGATTGGTGTAATTTATTTACTATTGCCCTGGCAAAAAGTGCAACAGTAAACAAATTGCGTATTGTGATGACTTACACTACTGACAGGGCAGACCCGGGTCCCATAATTTCCTGGGTCTGCCCTGCAGTGTGAAACAGGGTCTGTGACCCTGGGATTCTCTGCTGACATGGCAATATCCCGGGTTAATAAGGACAGACAATGAAGGCTGGACATTACAAGGGGCATACATGGAGGCTGGACATTACAAGGGACACATATGGAGGCTGGACATTAAAAGGGGCATACATGGAGGCTGGACATTACAAGGGGCACATATGGAGGCTGGACATTAAAAGGGGCATACATGGAGGCTGGACATTACAAGGGGCACATATGGAGGCTGGACATTAAAAGGGGCATACATGGAGGCTGGACATTACAAGGGGCACATATGGAGGCTGGACATTAAAAGGGGCATACATGGAGGCTGGACATTACAAGGGGCAGACAAAGGGGCGGGAAGTTTCAGGTAGGCCGGTACCCTGATGAGGCCGCACGGAGGCCCCTCTTCAGCACATGTCATTTTATAAAGTTTGCAGATCAGAGCTGCTGCGTCCCGTTCATTGGTCAGTGCAGGTCCTGTACTGCAGAGGCCTCTCTCAGTAACACACTTCCCCTGAGAGGCCTCCGCAGTACACGATCAGAATTGGGCACTAAGGGAGACACAGCACCTAAAGAACTATCGCCACCTGCAGGCTGCAGCCAGGACACAGGAGAGATCGTCTTGCAGTTGCCAGGGGGCGGTCCCAGCCATTGCTACAGAGCAACAGGCAGCCAATTGCAAGGCTGCCTGTTGCTGAGAGGGTAGAGCCAGCTTCCTGTTACCTGTAACTGATTCCTCCTTTCCTGACTGTGCGGAGCTTCTAATTGCAGGATCTGTAACAGGAACAAGTGTGTGCTCTGTGTGTATCTAGAGTGCAGTGTTTATGTGTGTGTGTG
>WWET01005753.1:53227-70629 GCA_011038615.1 Limnodynastes dumerilii
GTCGGATCAGCGCATCGCTACAAAAATTCGTACCGACGCCGGGAAAAGTTAAGGTAAGGTTCAGCCGGCGTACGGAGGTAAAGGTAAGGGGAGTGTCATGGGAGTGAAAGTTTTTACGCTGAGGCGATAATACGCTACGCTCTCATGCGTAGGTCTGGATCAGGCCCTTTGAGCCTACAATATTGATCCTTGTCACATTATTCTATTTTTTTGAGATTTTGATTTTGGGGTTTTTATAAGCTCTAAGCCATAATCATCAAAATTAATACAAATAAAGGCTTGAAATATCTCACTTTGCATGTAATGAGTCTATATAATATATTAGTTTCACCTTTTAAGTTGAATTACAAAAATACATGAACTTTTGCACGATTCAAATTTTTCGAGTTTCACCTGTATATAAATGTAATAGTCAGTGCTAAATCCCCTTCCCCATCCAAATATTATAATACAATTTCATATGCTATGAAATAATATGCATTTCAATAATATGTATTGCTCAGATTTTCCCCATACTAAGCATCTATTTTACCCCGTGATAAAACTCCTTATTACTCTGTAATTGTACTCAATTTACCTTCCATAATAGTGTTTTGTATCATATACAAATTTAATATATTTGAAAAATATCAAAGCCTATTATAGGGGATAATTTAAGAACAAAGAGGAATAAATATTACAGGGCTTATAGTCTATATAATTACTCAATAAAGTCCATTATTTATACTTAATTGTGCTTACATTTTATGTAATTTCTTTCTCTGTTTTCCCTGCCTAATAAGGATTATAAAGGTTTCTTTTGTGGATAAATTGAGCACAATTAAGGAGAAATAAAGAGCGAGTTTGTGATCTCAGCAGCTACACTACTTCAACCAAAAACCTGAGAGTTCAACCTGGCAAAGAGACGGCGGGGGCTAGACAATTGGGAGAGGGACATGAAAAAGGATTGCTTGTTGAGAGTGAGGGCGGAGCTAAAAGAGGATAGGATGAACTTGAAGTGAAAGAAAGTCTGCAAGGGAATGGAACTCCTTCCTACATGAGTTACTGTTACTCTATAACAAACACAGATGTCTCCTTTTTATGTATGGGAGTATAAAGGCATAAGCATTTGCTTTGCTTGTAAATCTTTTGTCTTTAATCTTATGTATCTTTACAGCGCTATAAATTTGTAACACCTAAAGTGAGCATATTGAGTACATTTTAGTGACAGCACAGTCTGAAAAAAAAAAACTATATATTATAGTAACAGAACAGATAAAGAATATAGAATAGATTGCAGAAAGTTGTATCATTTATATGAAGACATGAGGCAAATGGTTTCTAGTGAATTATGTAAGTTTAAATCAATTATGCTAAATTAATGAACACGTACTTATTTAAGAAACCCATTAAGAAAAAAGCTGAAAAATCATTTGTCAAAGTGAGACAATTGCAGCTGTAGGCAGTGGTTAGGGAAGTTACTGGTTCTGGAAAGTTCTGCACTTACTGCTTCCTCAATTTCTCACACACTGAGCATCTTTACAGTTAGAGCTGTAATCCTGTGCACTACAGTTGATGGGCTCCATCTACTAAGCTCCCAAAAACTTTGTTTTCATGAGAAAATAGAGCATTTTCAGGTGAAACTGCCTTTATGTGATGAAAATGTTTGCCTGTATACAATGCAGTCTCTATACTTACCTTGTCTACTTGCCTGCATGCCAGCTTGCCTGGTCGATCTTGTGTAGACTCACCTACCTGGTTTACTCTCCTGTACGCCTGTTTATCCAGTGTATCTTGCCCTGATTAATCTTCCTGTGCATTCTTTGTGACCTTGTCTGTGCGCCAGTTGTCTGGACTATTCTGTGCCTTACCTCCTGTTTGTACCTACCTGATTTGTCATCTGCCCTTCAGCCGGACTGGCTACTATTGAGCATCTGTAGCATCTCTCTTGCATCTGTATTCCCTATTTATCTAGTCTGCTCCCTGGCCTGTCTGTGTGGTACTTGGTAATGGCCTCCTAGTCATTGTCCTTTTCTCTGCGAGATTGTTCACTGAGGCCCGCGACCTGCTACTGGGACGCAGCTAAATCCATTCCCACCATCAGGGGCTCTTGCAAGAACCACCTGGTAGTTAGACTCTGGGCCTCAATTTTGTAACAACAATGCTATGATCGCCATAGCTTCCATAAATAGCAGCAGCCCCCCTGATTGCCAGCCTGCTCTAATGAATGCGGATCAGCTGATTCACTTAATGTCGGTGCAGATTTTCATAGCAGAATGGTATTAGTATAAGTATTCCAGCAGTCTCCCCATATACACCCCTAATAGCTGTTGTTATTGGGAGGAAAGAGAGAGTATATATATGGAGAGTGATGGAATACACGAAATGTGACCATATTAACATAAATCATAAATAAATAAATAAGACTATAACTCCTTTTTTTTCCATTTATAATTAAAAAATACATTTAAAAAATAATACATTTAGACATTAAAAAAATATATTTTTCCCACTGGAATCACCAATGGTGTTCATATGAAGAAGAAAAAATAGAAAAAAAAGGTTTAAACTCACTGCTGCTTTGCATCTCTCTCTCTCTCTGAAGTAAATCCCGGTGCGTGCACAATGTATTTTACTATCTCTATCTCTGAACAAGACCAAACATCACTGGCGAAAACCTCTTAGACCATCGCGTGACCTTGACAGGAGAGGTAAGTATTAGTCAATGTTGCCATTGTTGATTTTTATGTGAAAGTGCTTTAAAGCCATTGTCAGTCCCCGCTTAGAAAATCTTCTTTGCGAAATAGGGACATCCGAAAGTTCCTTTTCGTTGTCCCTATTTCGAATACTTACTTTAGAATTCGGAAATACTGCCACTGCCAATATCCCGCCACTGTGCCGCTACCGCCAGACCGTAGGGAAGGGTGAGTAACCTCTCCAGGGTGCGGGGAAAGGTGGGTTCGGGTCAGGCTACAGGGGAGAGAGGGTTAGGGTCAGGCTGCAGGAGATGGTGGGTTAGGGTCAGGCTGCCAGGAAGGGAGAGTTAGGGTCAGGCTGCCAGGAAAGGAGGGTTGGGGTAATGAGAGGGAAGGGTTAGGGTTAGAATTAGGGAAAGGAGTGGAGGACTAGTTTTACTTACTTTTCTGAGCACCGAAAGCTCGGTGCTCTGTGGATCGATTACTATGCCTCATCGAGGCATATGCAATCAAAATTCCAGCCAGTTCGAAACTGGCTGGGAGGAATTGGCCCTACTGAAATAGTGCCGTTCTAAGTGGGGACCCACACCCCTTTTAAGCATATATTTTGGTGGTTGTATATGTATGTGTGGGGGGTTACATTTGTGAAAACTGAAGGAGGGGGTTCATTTTGTGTGAACTGGAAGATGTGTGGTTAATCAGTAAAAACTTGGTAAGTGATAGACGAAAGGAGAGATGCACCTGGAGCCGGCCACACTATATAAGATTTCCAGTGATGGGGTATTTTCTCTAATACGTTCTGCAGTGGCATACTACATTTATGGTGACTCATCAGCTCATTACAACTCTGTGGCCTGCTAATTTCTTCCAACATCTTGAAGTCGGTAAATATTCAGTTTATAGACTGCTGAGATCTCTGTTAATAATCACTATATGCTGCTTTGCTACCAGCTGGATGTTACTACTAATAGCTTCAGTAATTGCATTTATATGCAGCATTGCTTGGTTGGATATTATTACTAAGAGTTTCAGCCTTTATTTATTAACAGGTTTGATATAGGGCTATCAGATTATGTTGTGCTTTTCAGAGAATGTTTACATTTACAGCAGTCCCTGCCCCACTGGAGCTGCATACTAAGGTCCCCAACACATACATTAGGGTTAATTTATTCAGCAGCCAATTAATCTATCAGCATGATTTTGGCGTGTGGGAGGAAACCAATGCACCAGGAGGAAACCAACACAGACACAGGGAGAACATAAAAACTCCACACAGATAAGGCCTAGTCCGGGAATCAAACTCATGACCTCAGCGCTGTAAGACACAAGAGTTACTCACTGAGCCACTGTGCTGCCCTAAATACTTTACAAGCCTTTATACTAACAATATACGTCTCTATAGCAATAATTCCTAAATATTGAATCATTTAGGGGCCGGATCCAGAGATGGGAAGAATTGTCCACTTACACATGGAAGGTGCATAAGTGGACTGAATGAACTGGAGGGTGCATGCGCCCTCCAGATATTAAGTTAGTTTTAACTAACGTAACAACCATCGTACGATGGCTTTTAGGATCAAAGGGGCTGTGCTTCCCCTCTGGCCGCTAAGGTGGGTGGTGGGAAGCACGTTAATTGTACCGTGCGGGGGTCTGGATCCGGTCCATAGTGCGGTTCTAGTGACATATCTACTGAAGAACTCGTCTGTGCAATTACTTAATAAATTGATTATAGAAGGTTATGTCCTTGTTGTAATTAATATTCCCTTCCTTGAGGATTTGTGTCTATAAGAGTTATTATGTATTTGTTATGGTGATCTTCTGATACCAGAATTTCATTATTTTTTTAAATTTATTACACGCAGTAATTTGAATTCAATTTTACTTTTTAATTTACATTTTATAGAGCGCCGGTATTATTACTTGTTTCTTACAAGATATATATGTAATAGAGATCTACATCCTTATCTCACCCATGAGCTACAAAAATATCTGGTTGTGGCTGTCTTTCTCATGTCTATCCCCTGTCGACTGACTTCCATGTATCTCCCATTGCTTGAATAAAGCTCTGTTGAAGGAATCTCTTGCAATACTATGTCTCAGCAGGATTTGCCCCCTGGCGTTAGTTAAAATGTGATGTCAGATTGTATTAATTGTTGTTATAACCTCTTTGTGATGTAAATCATTGTCTCAGAAACTGCACCAAAATATCTTTACTCTGGTTAAATTGTTGCTGATACGAACAGCAATTCAGACAGAAATCTTTATCACCGTTGGTCCCTCTAAAAGGTACCTGATATTAATCCAGTGCTTTTAAATCCTTGAGATGTCTTTCAGAAACCCTAGTAGAGAGATCATGGTAGTCTGATGTTTAAAACGTGACCCTAAGCATGATGAAATGTTAAGTGCGTAATTAACACAGGGACCACCCCTAATACACAAGACCAGGGGCTTTTATTTTGTGCATTGTTTGTGCATTCTTGGCTCCAATTTGTTTTAATGGAATAGATTTGTGTCAACAAAATCACTGTTCTTTTCCATTCTTACTCTTACTCTTTATTGTGTTTGTGTTACTGAATAATGTCATTGGGGTAGATTCAGAACTACGCACGCGAGCGACTTTACGCTTTATCGCCCATTTAAATCGTTCAGTCTGGGCATGCTTAGGCAGGTACGTACGTGTAGCATGTACATACTTCAGTACTTACAAAGTGTAAAGTTAAGGTAGGGTTTGGCAAACGTAAAACGTCCAAAGTACGCACGAGCGAGGGGAGTGCCTAGGGGAGTGCATAGTAAATACGCTAGTGTAAATACGCAACGTCTTGAAACGTAATGGACACGTAGCTCTAGATCTGGTCCTTTGTTTGCTAGTTAGTTGCCTATTCAGTGCTCCGATCTTTGTGAGTCCCTGCACCGAAGGTTTTAGATTTTTTTTATGAATGGGTGAGTATGCGATTCGCATACTCGCTCATTCATTTTTGAAAGCACCACCACCGGACCACCAGAGAGGTGAGTAACCCTCTCCGGGGACTTAAGGTTAGGCTGAGGGGGGGGGGGACTTAGAGTTAGGGAGTGGGTTGGGGATAGAATACTAACTTTCCTTTCAGAGCACTGTGTGCGGTGCTCAGGGATCGATTGCTATGCAAGACATAAGCAATCGATATCCCAGCCAGTTCGGAACTGGGCCAATTGAAATAGAGCCGTTCACAACTGGGACCCACACTCCGCTCCGATTTATGCATCTCTGGGTAGGATGTACTGAAAAGGTGTAAGCCTTTGCAACATGCAAATGGATGCAATTAAGCAGAGGCTGTGAGGTGGGATGCTGCAGCCTACACAAGTTTTTATATCTCAAATGGATCCTCTAATTAAACCTCTAAAAAGAAATTGTACACAGTTTAAATAATGCCTGAGCAGAATGTGCGGCAATATGCTGCTATTGAGGCTTTAAAAAAAAATTACGATCTTGTTCTGTATAACTAGAAATGTGCTTAAAAAATAACTGATGCTTACATTTAACCTTTGATTTTTTTTTTTTACATGTGTAGGGCTGTGTTTAAGCATTAAAAACGGGCAATTTATTGCATAAAAGGCTTGTACCTTTCAACACTACCCTTTGATCTGGTATAAAATTTGAGTTCCACAATGCAAATGGACCTGCTACTGCGCCCACAGCAACTCTAAACCCTCTCCTTGCTCATGCAGAGCACACAGAGGCGGACAGACTTTCTGTGCGTGCTCCCGTCCCGCACATACACAGAACAGTTTTCTATATGTACAGTCGTTGACTTCAAAATTTGTGGGGCAATATACAATAATTTTTTGGTGTCTGTAAATCCTCAAATACAAGTGCCTCCTTATATGTGTCCCCACTTAACATGCTCTTGCAGCAAGTAATGCACCAGCAGGGCCACCGTCATCACATGCGGGGCCCAGGACCCAACCGTGGGGCCCCGCCCCCTATGTGACGTAATTGGTGACATCACATGGGGCGGGGCCTGGCAGACACGCTTTAGCAGTGAGCCGGTGTGCAGAGAAGAATTTCCCTGCGCATTGGCCGGCTACTAAATAACTCTGAACAGCAAGAATCGGCAGTAGGATACCTCCTATACCTGCTGCTACAGAGCTAGGTAAGTATTGGCGGGCCCCCATCAGGTCCAGGCCTGGGACAGTAGTCCCGGCTGTCCCCCCCCTGATGGCGGCCCTGTGTACCAGTTCATAAATTCATGCTACAAACAGTGACAACAGAACTTCCTCTACTCCCTGGTGTCCTCTCATATGATGGGGAGTATTCCCTTGCCCACCATTCGATAACCAATGTTTATAATGCCATACAGTACTATATATGCATCATTATACTCTTGTGCTTTTTGTTGTTGTGCTATTAATAATAATAATAATAATAATAATGGACTTGATCAAGACCGCCTCATTCTTTCCGTACATGCGGGGGGTCTGTCCGTCTGCACAAGAAAGGGGAGTAAACTCCCCCTGTCATTCTCCGCTCTCATTTTTAAATAGTGTGTCTTACGCTGCTATAAGGCAGCCTTAAGTCACACTTGCAGATCAGTGAACCGTCCAACTGCTGATCCGCGTGTAAGTGGGTGTTAACACCTACACTTTAACTTTTACATGCTACCCCCTGCCCACCTTGGCGGGTGGAGGAGAAGCACAGCCCCTTACACCGTAAAATCTAATGTATCAAACTAAGTTAAGTACAAAAGAAGTTACATGCGCAACACACACCTAACATCTGGAGTGTACGTGCGCCCTCCGGGCAAAACAGGACTCTTACACACTTTGCATGCATAAGTTGCCTAAAGGATGGCTTGTGGATCCGTACCAATATTATTAATATTATTATTATTATTGTTTAATACAAAACTGAAATTAGCCTCGCAACCCCGTATTTTGTGGTGCAAAGTTAATTATGCAGAGACGCGCATAAAAATTAGCTACCATAATATACGTGAAAATGCGCACCGCAAACATTTTCCTGTCTATTGCCGCGCATATTTCTAATTGAATCAGACCCATAATGTGTAGTTTTGGTTTTTCGTTGAAAAACTTTTCTTCAAGAAACAGTGTACTAATTGTGAGAAAAATGGTTTTTCCAAAATGCACACAAGCATAATAGCTGTTTTCAGTATTTATTATCCTGAGGTGGAAAATGTACAACACAATCATTCCTAATACTTCCATTCGGTTTGTATCAGAAGGAGCTGTCAGCCAGAGTCCTGACCAGCTAAGATTAAACAGACGTGCAGTAAGCTTATCACTGCATTATTGTATAGCAAAGCATTTTAACATAGAAGTCAGAGAACGTTATATCTACTTGTTAAATATTTGGGTCGCGAACTGGTGACTGAACACAGCCGTAGGATTTCTAACACACAGCTGAAGTGTGCAATCATCTAATCATTAGAATAGATGGAGCAAGTAACTAACATCTGAATTAGATGTAAATAAATCATGTTTATATTATGTGTGTCTATGCGTGGGAATATATGTTGTACGTGAATGTTTAAATGCTGTGATCCACAAGATACCAAAGAGAATTAGAAAAAAGGAAGTTGGAGAAAATTCTCATCATACTTATGTTCCTAAAATACATATTTCCAATGATCGTTTTTTTCCTGCTTTCCCCAAAGGGCATTCGCCTCTATAGGGACATGGACAGAGGATATGGAGACCTTAAGTATTTATAGAAATGCAAGGGAAACAAATAAAACTGACATCTGTGTGTGACATGTTTATGGTTATTAGTGTAATCTGCATTATATTCTAAACATACATAAAGCTAGCACTCTCCCCATCAGCAGAACACATCGAGCACTAGTGATCCCTCCCATGTAGGAGTGGGAAGGTGCAGGGCTGGAGCTGCAGGCAATTCCATGCTTGCAATGCCTCTTAGCTCTGACTTTCATTCTCGCAGTTCTGGATGGGGGAGAGCCCTGTTCCTTGTCCGAGTGTAACAAGGGGAAGGAGGATGCTGTGAAAGGTGCTGCCCTCAGACACAGGATATTTGTGGATCATTTTTTTTGTTGTTCCCTCCTCTCGGGCTCCTAAGACAGAGAGAAGTGTACTCAGTCTGAAGCCAACTAGGACAAACAGAAAACTGCCACAT
The DNA here is from genome assembly GCA_011038615.1 of Limnodynastes dumerilii. Taxonomy (NCBI): domain Eukaryota; kingdom Metazoa; phylum Chordata; class Amphibia; order Anura; family Limnodynastidae; genus Limnodynastes; species Limnodynastes dumerilii. Next base: position 62,027 of record WWET01005753.1, read on the forward strand.
GAAGCAAAGAAAAGACACAGATAAGATTATAGGATTGTGTACTAACAAGACAGAACTCTGCTGCATTTAATGTATCTGAGATTCGAGAAGGATTTTTGTCATCTGATATTTATTTTATCTCTGAGAAGAAGTTAGAAGTAAGGTCACAGTTTGGGACCCAGATGATTCTTCTTGGTGCAACTTAATACCCTGTCTCTGGCTGCTAAATTCTCCAAGATGCACAGGTACAATTATAGGTGCATGATTTTCTCTGATAAAAACACTTTAACTATTATAATAAACTGGGATCTGTTGGACTCTCTGAATGTCCTCATTAATAGTAAATTCACCTGTATTTAACATGTGACTAAGATGGAGTTTACAACTTTAAATTCTTCTGGCCTCTACAATGATTCTGGGAACAGTAGCCACCAGGAACTAAGGGGCTGGCCATATGCAGCATGGGAGAGCGCACTTATTATTATTGCTGTCATGTCCATTATTTTGTCTACAGTTATTGGAAACATTTTAGTCGTTTTAGCAATATTTACTAGTAGGGCACTGAGGGCCCCACAGAACTTGTTTCTCGTTTCATTGGCATCAGCAGACATTCTTGTTGGAGCTCTGATAATTCCTTTCTCTTTGGCCAAAGAAGTCATGGGCTATTGGGCCTTTGGAAATATATGGTGCAGCATGTACTTGGCATTAGACATTTTGTTCTGCACCTCGTCCATTGTTCACTTGTGCGCTATCAGCATTGACCGGTATTGGTCCGTTACTAAAGCAGTAAGGTACAACTTGAGGCGCACACCCAAGAGGATTAAGAGCATGATTGCAGTTATATGGGTAGTATCTGCCATCATATCTTTTCCACCACTGCTCAAAACAAATACTCATAAAGAATGGATATGCAACCTAAACGATGACACCTGGTATGTCCTATTTTCATGTACTGTGTCCTTCTTTCTTCCTTGCATCATTATGATTTTCCTATACTGCCGCATATACCGGGTAGCCAAGCATCGAGCTTCTACAGTGTCCAGCCTCCGAAATGGACTCTCTAACTGCAGCAATCACCAACAAGGTGGATGTTGCCATCAGGAGTGCCTAGTCCAGGACAACCCTCATAATAACCATGATGCAGAGGTGATGGACCTTGAGGAGAGCACTTCTTCAATACACAAGATGTCAGAGCCAGTTGATGATAAAACAAGGGATGTGACTAACAATGCAAAATCTAAAAGACTGTCTTGGACCATAAACCGAGGACAGCAACGGAGAGACAGATCTATCTCCATCTCTCAAAGCCGTTTGAATCAGCTAAGGGAGAAGAGGTTGACTTTTGTGCTAGCTGTGGTGATTGGTGGATTTGTAATCTGCTGGTGTCCATTCTTCTTCACCTACAGCTTGGAGTCTGTATGCAGAGGGAGATGTGGGATTTCTGATGCTCTATTTAACTTTTTCTTTTGGATTGGCTACTGTAATAGCAGCCTCAATCCTGTCATATATACTGTCTTTAACAGAGATTTCCGGAAAGCTTTTAGGAAACTTCTAGTACGCACTTCAAAAAGAACCATATGACGAGCAACGACTATAGATGTGTATTATATTTGTCAATGTGTGTAAATGGTGCTGCACACTGTCAGTTTCCTGTCTTCCTGTTGTTCAGTAGTGATTGCTGTTCCTTATAAATGTCTCTGTCTCCTTAGTAAGCATATCTGTCTTAGGTCAGAACTGACAAAATACATGGACTGATTAGTTCCTACCTAGATGTTGATGTTGTCTTTGCACATGGGATTCACTATAAGTGGAATGAAAAGATAAGCATTTTATTTGTGGTAATACAGAGTTTAAAAATTAAATATTGCTTGTCACAAACTTATATTCTAATGAGAGTTGTGATTTGTTAAGTACTGCAGTATTTGAGTTGATTGCTGTCTTTGTAATTAGGACATTTGTTATGTATTGCTGTTTATTTACAGAAGAGAATATGGAAGTGTTACAAAAAATTTTTTTTTGTTCCAGTAGACTGCATTATGTTTACACAGCAGAAAACACATCACATCACGTACCAAAAAACGCAGAGGAAAATATAAATACATATGTACTTGTAGCTATGACACCTTATTGCTTAGTTAAATTTTGCCATTCTTATCTGCTGAAATTCATGGAAAAAATATTAGCAGGTGCAAGGAATTTTAAATGAATGGAACACTATTAAGTGCTCACTTTGCCCACTGCCTAAAAAGCTGGCTTTTTAGGCAGTGGCAATGTGAACGCAGCATTAGAGTACATCAGATAAATACACATATGCACAAATAACTCCAATGCACAACTAGGAGTAAGAGAACAGATCTGTACCACAGCATTTACTGTAGTTTAGTTTTTGTTATAATGAATATTAGAAAGCAGCTAGTGAAATAAAACCCATCAGATGCTGTAATCAGCATAGCTGTCAATCAACATTCCAGCATTTTGCTTACACAATAAGAATCTACTGCGTAGACCTAAATGTAAATACAATACAGTTAAGTAGCTTTCTCTGGATTTTAACATTAGACAACTATAAACAATACTTTCATTATTTTGCATAATGTATATATCAGGTACATTTGCACCCTACCCCTGGAGTTTAACATGGTATTGCAAAGGAGCAGATATGCACCTTTTCTGCAGTTGCTCCCAACAGTGGATCAGTTACAACTAGTGTTTTGTTTTCAGTTCCATTAGCTGTAATGTCTGTGTTGGTTATGCAACAGTGAATACTGCTTCCAAAGCACAATCCTGAGCTAATGAGCATTTGTTTAACCAGAATGCAAGAGGTGAAACTTAATATAAACATAGTTTTAATATGTCATTTATATGCTTTTTTCTGTACTGTGTCTCTGGTGGGGTTTTTCTGTAACGTGGCATCAATTTATGTGACAGGTTTTTTTAGACAAATACATTTGTTGCCTAATTTTGTACTACATTTGTCTCCCTATATTTTTTACCCTTTGGAGAAATCCTCTTACAATGACCTACAACATCACTGGAATTCAAGTCCTGACCCTGATGTGTTGCCAACCTATAGAGGAAAAAGATAATACCACAGAAGGTCAAGAGAGACCTTCTAGCTATGTACATAAGTACCATATGAAGCAGGTGATTATACAGAAATCACAGTCAATTAAGTCAGAAACACATAGGGTTTTGTATGTTACCTTTTATCACTATAATAATTTTTTTTCTATATTTGTCTTGTTTCATACAATGAACAAACCCCAAGTGTCTACACGGTATGTTGTTTTTGATGGTTTCCATGGAAATGTAACTGGCACTTTAAACTGTTACAAATAATATGTTGAAAAAAGTAATCCAATAAAACATTAAACATTTTATGGTTATAAATTTTTTTTTACTTAGCAGCAAACTCAAACTTGCAATTACAAAAGTTAGAACCTAAATTGAATAAGTCAAATAAAAAAACAAAATTTCCCTTTTGGCTATTGGCCACTGAAAATTTTATCTGCATAGTGCACTGATTCTAAAGATTTATGTATTTATTTATTTAATTTTGCCTCATCAAATGTGTCTATTTTTCGATTACCATACTGGCTACGGATCCAGTACTTCACGGCCTTTGCGGTAGGAACTCTGTCCGTAGCGTCAGTGGAGTTCTGATAGTAGATTGCCGGGTGATCCTAAGTTCTATACGTTCGATTGGGAGAGCATCCCCCTCATACATATACAGGACATCCGAGCCTAAGAGTTACACATCGGCACTGGTGTGTAAATGAGAATCGTAAAGGCTTACTGTACGATTTAAATTACATCCCCCCTCCCACCCCACCACTGGAAAAGCTCCCGGCACAGAAGCCTGGATTGAAATGCGGATATTTCCACACTATTTCTTAAATCTGAATGTGGTCCATGATGCCCCAATTTGCCATGTATTCATATTCTTGCTTTTAAATTTATATTAACGTAAAAATACAAATACAAGGATTCTTTGCAGTTCGAGTCATAAAAAAAATTGCTAAGATGAGTAGTGTTTTGTTATTTCACTTTAACAAAATCAAATGTTTGTCTGAAGAATTAAAAAGTGACAAAGTATTTCTGGAGGTCAGAAGCTCAGAACATTCCTTTGTACTTCTACTTCTACTTATATCACAAGATAGCTGTTAACTGTTTGGAAACTTTTGCATTTTAATTATAGTTCTGGAAGATAGAATTAAGTTTCAATGTTATTTTTGTATGTTAATGAGCCTGTATTTACAAAGATTCATATTATGATATATTGTAGTAGTATACTGTATTTTTATGTATGTTTTGTACTGCATACAAATACATTGTTTACTTATCATTCTAGACATATATACTTATATTTTTTATAATTGCAGTTAACAGCATAATGCTTAATAATAAGAAAAATGAGGTATATATTTTGCAACAAGGATTGGATGTAATGAGCGGACATGTGAATGTACACACTACCACACATCCAATGTCAGACCAACTGGTATGTCGATGATCATATTGGATGAGAATTGGATAAGTGTGTACCCAACTTAACTATCAATTGACTCGTTCCATAGGCCAGCCTACATATTGGGAGTTATTGGCACATTGTATATCATCTGAAATTTATCATTTTGCTTTCTAAAAGAGTAAATATGCAACAATGTTTTACTGGTTTCTCATTACACTAGATTTTAATTGTTAATAAGAAAAACTGCAATGTTGATTTACAAACAGGATGGGTAAGTGCAGTCTATTTATTTTTATTTAAAACATAATGTTCAGAGATATGTCAACTGTCTTACATTGTTTACACAATGATTAATAGATTCCAGTGGAATACTGTCTCCATCTATCAAATTATTGTGAAACCTGAAAAATTAAACAACGCTTGCACGATATTGCCAAGCAGTATCATTTAGAGAAACAATATTTGATGCATGGAGAGTGTATGTTATTCTCGTCTGGCAATTATCTAAAAATCTATAAGATTTATGAAATAATTACCTTTCCCTTATAATTGATTTTGATTGACTTTAAATGATAGAAATAGCTAAATACATTTATGTTATTTCTAAATATGTATAAGATAATACACAATGTAAGATTCAGACTATTTGTTTTATACATATGCATCAGTATTGATTGCAATGAATTGCATGTAAATTTTTTATATCTTTAATGGCGCTAATGACAACTACAAAAATCATTTGTATTTAGTGATAAAGGACCGTATTCACAGATTAACTTTCCTAAATTTACACACGCAAAGATAAGTACGAATGATTCACAGATCCTAAAGAAAAATGCTAACCACATCCCTAGTTTCTTAGGAGTTAAGAACGTTCTTATCTCTAGCTTCTTATACTTAGGAATAGCTTGGTTTCCCAACTAAGAATTGTGTGTATATTTAGGATCTTTAATATCCTCCTGATTCACGGCTAAGCAAAGCAACACATTGGGGTAGATCCAGAAGTACTTACGTGAACAATTTACACTAATCACTGACATTACATCGCCCGTAACTATGAACGAAGGGGCGTGCCAGGCATACGACACCCGTAATTATGTTTCGGAAGCAGGAGAAGGGATTTAAATACAACAGTCTGGGTGTGCTTAGGCAGTTATGTACATGCTGCCGGTACGTACGTCAGTAGTTACAGTTTGGCAAGCGTAAAACGGCAAAAGTATGTACGGCCGAGAGGAGTGCCTAGGAGAGTGCATAGTAAATATGCTACCGTAAATGCGCTACGTCTAAAAACGTAATGGAAACGCAGCTCTGGATCTGGCCCATTCATTGTTTCAATGGGAGAGATAACATTACAGAAGACATAAGGAGGGGGAAGGAAGTGGACTGCTGCTGTGAGCAGAGGAAAGGGGGAAGGAAGGAGAAAAAGGGATAGATGTAGGATGCAGTGAGGATATTAAGTGGAGGAGGGGTAGGCTAGACTGAACAGGTGCGTTTTGAGTGAGTGCTTAAAGACCTTCAATGTGTAGGAGAGTCTGACTGAAGAAGAGACGTCATTCCAGTGCAAAGGTGCAGCATGGGAGAAGTCATACATTTAGTGACTTGAAACACATTTTTTTTATTAATCATACATTGTATCCACAGTAAAATATTAATGAAAACCTATTATTTATTAAGTAAATAGGCCCACAAGAGCACATGGTGTGTGCGACCACGTACAAGCACATGCATGTTCCTGTGTTTGGAAGTTTTTTGTTCTTACTCACACACAGATTACACTATGTTTTCTTTTAATATTTTACTTCCAAAGACCACCCTTCGATAGTACCTATAACTATCACTTATGAATTTCAATAGTTGGATCATAAAACAAAACATCATCATTTACTCCTGTGTGCTCAGCCACAGTCATAACTAATTCAGTTTTCTTTCTCCTGTACCTTACCACAGCGCGAAGACATTTTACACATAGAATGATAATCATAATAACACTTATTAACAAAACAAGGAGTTTGTCATTGCTTTTGCCCACTCACCAAACACTAAAAACCAGTTTAAATTTATGTTCATACTGCACATGGACATAAGGAAGAGTACTAGAGCTTTAGGTACTACTCTGTCTAAGAAGCATAACCCTTTGGAGTTAGGGGTTACTAACCATTTGTAAGATTTCCTCTCACAAATATAATACACATCTCCTGGGAGGATAAAGGGCACCTTTTGCTGCAGTATAACACTGTACAATTCTCCAATAAAACGTCTTCTACCTAAAGCTTTCATCTGTGATTCACAAGTTTTTTCTTGTATTATCTGTTGGCAGTATTCAGGAAATTCCTTTCCCACTGATATTTTTGTGGAGTTGATCCACCAACCTAGTGAACACCTTTTTCAACTCCTGGGGCCAGATTTACTAAGCTGTGGGTTAGTGGAGATGTTGCCCATAGCAACCAATCAGATTTGAGCTGATATTCTCTAGTATGTAAAAAGAAAGTGAGAGCTAGAATCTGATTGGTAGGTATAGGCAACAGCTTTACTTTTAAAACACACAATTTAGTAAATCTGGCCCCTGATGTCTTGTACCTGTTTAGTGAATCCTTCTACCAACTCATATGCCCTTCTGAAAGCTCAGAAGTTCAGCTACTTGTGCTGAGTAAGGTGGTCCGAGAGGTTCAGCTTCTATAATACTTTCATCACCTACTACTGCATAGCCAGTACATTATTTGCCTGTGTCAGTCTGTCTGTGACAACTCCCATCCATGTAAAAGGTCAAATTTGCACTGTTTAGTGGGGTGTCAGGCCTTGCAGTAAAGGTTTGATTCATATAGTCTCATACTCTCCAACATTTTTTACTGGAAAATCGGTACACCTGGGGGGCGTGTCCATGAAGGGGGTGTGACTTATCCAGAGAAGGGGGGGCTTTAAACTATTTTTATTTTACACCTTATTATATGAGTTTAGAACTCACAGGAGAGGGTCTTGTCACTATAGCAGTGCTGAAGGAGTCTATCCCTGCAGCTCTGCTATAGTGATCAGATGTTTCAGGACTGTAAGGTGAGTATAGGGGGTAGGGAATTTCTGGGTCAGAATCCGGTACAAGAGCCCGTTTAGCCGGTACAGACCACTAAAAAAAGGTACTGTACTTGCTAGTACTGTACTTGCTAAATAGGTACAGTTGGAGGGTATGTAGTCTGCACAATCATGAATGTCTGTTTGTCCACTAAATTCAGTCATTCCTAGAGTCTCAAACTTTCCATCCACCCTTTGTGCATTATGAGGCACATACAGTAAATTATGTGGCTGGATTCATTGTATTACACCTTTTGATCATTATGTTCGCCAGTGCTATAATCGCTAATTTTCACCTTGTAAACCGTGCAGAAGAGATATGCCTAGTTTGAGCAGAGTTCTACAGGACAGACACGGCATGTGGTACATGAACTGTCAAATCATGGCCTAGTGCCACATCCTTACTGCCACTGCTCTACGACACATTGGGGGTGATCAGTTCTTTTATAGGCAGCACTTAGACGGAGAATCCAGATATCCAGTTCCTACAATACCCGCAATCACCTATGAATGAACGGACTTGCTGTTGGTTCTGCAGTAGTGTCATTTCTTGTATGGCTTTGATTCTGTCATTGGTCAGATGTTGTAACACTTTGGTAAGGCAGTACCCTAAGTATTTGACTTTGGTTTGGCACGGCTGCAACTTTTCTTTAGATACCTTGTGTCCTGTTTGTGTGAGATGAAACAACAGTTCTTTAGTATCATATTGATGCTTCAAATAATTCAGAGCATAACAACAAATCATTAACATACTGTATCAGAACTCATCCATTGCTGGGTTGAAAAATTGTAAGCAATCATGCTTACATTACATTTCAAAATATACCACAACAGGAGCTACTATTGCCATCAATCCAGTGTCTTGTCCATTCTTGTTCCAAATTGAACCTGGTAATTGTGATAACAGTTCCTCTAACTGTGTTGGAAATTGCGCTAAAACAGTGAATTATATCATTAACTGTCCGGGAATAACCAAAAACACACCATCAGAAGTACAATAAATTACACAACCCATCTTACACAACAACTCCCATCCGAGTATATTGGTAGGAGCTGATGCTTCAAGAAGAAAACAATGTTTAGTGTGTAG
>WWET01005754.1:11759-29690 GCA_011038615.1 Limnodynastes dumerilii
TGGGGTGGGGGGGGGGGGGGGGGGGGGGGGGGGGGGGGTTATGCAGCAGACCTTTCTTTTTAGTAGCACAGAAGTATTTTTTCCCCTTACCCATAGTAACTATGTATGACATGGCATTACATACAACTGCAGATACACAAGGAAAAGTTAAGGCAGGGTTTTGAACTCGTAAATCAGCTAAGTTTTGGGCGTGCGAGGGGAGTGCCCGGGGGAGTGCATTATACTTAGTAGTGCGTAAATCTGGTACACTTGCGTATGTAAAACGAACTTAAGTCTGGATCTGGCCCAAGGTTATTAATAAAATATGTGTGTTAGATTTAAAAAATTTTTGGTACCACGCCTTTTTATTTTCTTTATTAAGATATCAATAAAATATGATTACATTATAAGTGCAGATCTGTATTTCTTTTATTTGTGATAAGCATGTGTTATGATTTTGTTACACACTTTTATATGATATTATAAGTTTTTTATTTTCTGGACATGGCTGGACATGTGTGTTATATGTATGAATGACTTTTAACCTAAATGATATACATAGTTAGGGTCACAGATCATTGGTTAAGAAAAATAAAACCTTATTTCATTACATAAAATATACACAATAAAAACAAAACAAAATGTAAATCATAAATGTTTTTATTGAATTATAAAATAATACATTTATAATCCAAATATACAGCATTGAAAACTGTAACATTCACAGAATTTATAATATACACATAAGAAAAATAAATACATGCAATACATAAATTAAACATATAATTACAAGGATTACATGATTAAATTACATGCACAAGAATCAAAATAAAACATGTTGAAAAAAGTATTATTAATAAATTGTAACATTTTTTGTTACAGTCTCAACCACTGAGGTTTTTAAATTAGATCAGTTGTTTGCTTCTGTGGTAATAAATATCTGTTTGGTGTTGTTAGTGAGTCACTGAAAATGTTGAATTGTTTCTTATTATGTTGTTGTTGCAAAACAGGAGATGCTGATGTGTTTTCTATAGTCTTAAATGTTTTTGCTTTTAAAAGATCTAGGTACCCTCTGTTTGCTACATTACCAACTACTGTGGACGGTATATTTAATTCAGACATATTAAAATTATTATTATCATTTAATCATTTATAAGGCGCCACAAGGTGTCCACAGTGCTGTACAAAATATAACAACAAAATACAGTACAGACATACAGAACAGGGATGGACAGCATAGTACATAATAATAAACAATATAAATATAAAAATATAACAAAAATACAATAAAGTGAAGCAAGCATAGATTTCAAGGATGTAAGGTATAAGGGAAAGTGAGGAGTCAAGGATGACACCTAGGAAGCGATCTTCAGGGAAGGAGGTATAACCAATGGTTATGGTGATGGAAGTGGGGAAAAAAGAAGGGTTAAGTTCAAGGGAGGAGAGGTAAATTTAGGTATCATCAGCATAGAGGTGGAAGTTGAAACCAAAGGTGCTGATGAGGTTACCCAGCGAGGAGGTGTAGAGGAAGGAGGAGCTAGCCAAGGACAGAGCCCTGGGGGACACCAACAGGGAGCAAGGAGGGGAGAGGATGAGCTAGGGGTGGAAACAAAGAAAGTGTTGTCAGGAAGATAGGAGGAAACCCAGGAGAGGGCAGTGTCAGTGAGGCCAAAAAAGTGGAGGGATTAGAGCAGAAGAGGATGGTCAATGGTGTCAAAAGAAGCTGACAGATCAAGAAGGATGAGGATGGAGTATTGGCCCTTGAATTTGGCAGATAAGAGATCATTGGTCACTTTGGTAAGGGCAGTCTTAGTGGAATGGATGGTCCGGATATCAGATTGGAGGGGTTCAGGAGAGAGTTGTCAGTGAGGTAGCTGATGAGAGGTAGACTAAGCGCTCAAGGAGTTTGGAGGCGAAAGGGATAAGGGATATAGGTCGGTAGCTGGAGGGAAATGTAAGGTCCAGATTAGGTTTCTTTGAGAATGGGAGACAAGGGCATGCTTGAAAGAGGAAGGGAAGACACCAGACGAGAGGGAAAGGTTGAAAAAGTAGGTTAGATGGGAGCAGGCAGTGGGAGAGAGGTGTTTGAGAAGGTGTGAGGGAATAGGGTCTAAAAGACAAGTTGAGGGTGGTGAAAATATTATTAGGGAGTAAATTTCAAGCTGAGATAGAGGGTAGGATGGAAGGTTGAGGCGGGGATAGGAGAGTGTTAAAGGTGGCAAAGAAATGACAGGGGTTGGAAGCTTGGGAGAGGATGAGAGATTTGAAAAAAATTTGCTTGGCTTGGGCAAGGGCAGAGCAGTTAGAGGAAAGGATGAATTTAAAGTGGAGGAATTCAGCAAGGGAGTTCGATTTGTGCCAGAGGTGCTCAGCGGTGTGGGAACATTGTTTTAGGAAGCATGTGACCTAAGAGTGCCATGGCTGTTGGTTAGAGCGACGAAGGGAGATAGAAGAAGGGAGACAGGTAAAGTCAAGGGCAGAGCAGAGGGTGGTATTGTAGAGGAAGGTGGCTTGGTTGGAACAGTAGAGATGGGTAATTGGCGGAGAGGAGGTGGTCAAGGGAGTAGAAAAAGGCGGGGATGTCGAGGGTGATGATGTTCTGTCCGGATGCATTTGGGTGTAGGGGGAGGGGAGGTGGGAGAGGAGAAGGAGAAGAAGAGGAGGTGGTGGTCAGAGAGAGGAAAAGGAGAGATGGAGAAGTCAGTCAGTGTGCAGCGGTTGGTGAAGACAAGGTCAAGGGAGTGGCCCTGTGTGTGGGTAGGGGAGGAGGTCCGTTGAGTCAAGTTAAAAGATGAGGAAATAGAAATCAGTTTAGAGGTGTTGGCAGGGCTGGCGTAATTAGATGTGGGGCCTGGGACCCAGCCACGGAGCCCCGCCCCCTATGTGATATCATTGGTGACATGACATAGGGACGAGGCTCGGCAGACATGCTTTAACAGCGGACCGGTGCGCAGGGAAGAATTTCCCTGTGCATTGGCCGGCTACTGAATAGCTCTGAGCGGTACGATGGTGACCCTGGGGTGGGAGGGGTTATCACCCAAGATGATGGAAGGGAGGTCATAGGAGTGTTACTGGGTAAGCTAGAAGAACTGCAAGCAACGACCTGGGGGCCAGAAAAGGACAGCAACACAGAGGTCTAAGGGACGGAAAAGGCAGATAGTGTTCTCTCTCAGTCAAAAAAAAATATCTTTCTTTTTTATAACAATAAAGTGTCTGGTCATGGCTCTCATGGCTATCATAAAAGAAACAAAGAGAAAATAATGAAGCTGCGCTAAAGGAAATCTAAATCTACACTTAAAATAATTTAAAATAAACAGATAATACTATAAAATTTTCAGCATCTCTCTCAAACACTGTAATATAAAGTAAATCACAATATGAATCACAGTGAAAATAGCATATGATGAAAATAATGCATGCAATATCACAGATAGAAATAGGCCACCATGAATTGTATTAGAAAAAATCAATCAAGATGGAACGTTGATAAAAACAACTGATGACAATTCTGCTGATACCTGTGCAAATATACCATGGAGCCTTCAACTATAATTATAAAGGTGAGATCCAACACAGTTAGTGCAATAAATGTATGCAGTAGGTAATTGGTAACATCCACTTGTAAGGTAGGTACTTATAAAGATAGGCACGATAGATAGTCAAAACAGTTCTCCTATTAGAGCACTTGTGCAGGTGAAAGAGCAAGCTTGAATACTGGCGCCGGCAAGCTGCCTAGAAAAGTGATTGCCGATGGTATTTCACTGCTTGCATATAAGGGAGAGATTTAACAGAACTGCACGGAGTGTCAATGGCATGGACTTACCGGGCGTCCCCGGGTCTGTAGTCTCTTAAACGTGCAGGATCGTTGCGCTCCCAATGCTTAAATATGAGTAGAGCTGTAGTAGTCCAATACTGTAGTACCGTGGATGTCCGCTACCAGTGTAAACCGCAATTGTAGATAAATAGCAAAGGTAAATGAGGGATTGCAGCCGAAATAAAAACGAACAGGCAACACGTTTCGTCCCTGTATAGGGACTTTTTTAAGCCAGAGTCTCATGGCTATCATGGCATCTCTAAATCATATACATGCCTTCTTTAAGCTATTTACGTCTTCCATGCAATAACGTTTCTACTCATCCTGAAATTCTTGATGCTTGTTTTTCTTATACAATCCATGAACTCTACTTTATCCGCAGGCATCATGTACTCAATACTTTAGGGTTCTATAGCTGGCATTGGACCTATGTCATTCTGATTATATGCTGTAATAAAGAAATGTGGGAAATGTCCTTCAAAACCCAGAGCTTGGACTTGATGTTAAGCCGTCAGATCCAGCGTCCTGGTAAAAAGTCTGATCAGTGCGTTCACAAGCACAGGAGCTGTGTTTAACACGTGTGGTGTGTAAACACATTTACTGGCCCGCACCTACGCGTTTCGTCAATGGGAATTCGTCAGGGGGTGTAACGGGTAAGTACACGTTCTTCTTTAAATAGCCAGAGGCTATAATTGATTGGGAGCTTAACTTCTAGCAACATTGGGACAGACGCTGGATCCGCGGCCAAGCACCCGTCGCAAAACCATTCAATATCCTTGGATATTAATAGTTGATATAGTTACTCTAAGAGGAATGTATTAAATCATTATAAATAAACAATATTAAAATGACATGAATAAAAGTGTTAAACATTTCACACTCTCTGTTCATGAAAATATTTCTAAGAATATTATATTAACAGTAATAGTTGACATACAAGAAATACTTCTTCTACTTATTTAAAAATCAGTCATTTAGCAGCAGACTCAATCTAGAGGACACAACTAAAAATAGCATACAGATTTACTGCGCTATAAAGGTTTTCTATGATATTTCTATGGCACTATATGATTCCTTCTATATACCATTATTTTATGAATAAGTTCATAAATAACATTAAAACTAAATTTCATAATTTTTCAGATGAAAATTCAAGTTAGAACAGCTAAAAACCACATAAAATACTCCCCTCTTTTTTTGTCAGGTATACTTCAATTTTTCATTAAAACCATATATTAAAAATAAATAAATTAGAATTCATAATTTAAAGGCCTAAATGAAGGCTTGATCTGACTCCTTTTTTATAATTCAGCTTTCGGCCGAATATTGGTTCAGGCTCCTTAGTCTCTGGTTTTATTTTTTAGCTTGCCTAATATAGGGAAATGGTCGCCATTTTAGTAACTTCTAACTGAATTAAGCTTTATGTACAGTTTAGTCACAGTTATTATTACTTCTAAATCGGCTTTGTTTGATGTGTTGAACCAACTGTGTGGTTTTAAAAAAATATATATTTTAAAAAAATTTACAAAATATTTAAAAATATATATATTTTAAACTAAATCCTCTTAATTTACCCCCCTCTTACAATTAGGTATACTTCTAAATTGGCTTTGGGCTACTGTCTTTTGTCACATGCCCTATGTGAATAGCACAGCCAGAAGAAACCATTAGTTATTCTAATGGGTTATGTATTTATTCATTGGTTTAGATAATTTAAGAATTCTAATTTATTTATTTTTAATATATGGTTTTAATGAAAAATTGAAGTATACCTGACAAATAAAGAGGGAAGTATCTTATGAGGTTTTTAGCTGTTAGACTTGAATTTTCATCTGAAAAATTATGAAATTTAGTTTTAATGTTATTTATAAACTTATTCATAAAATAATGGTATATAGAAGGAATCATATAGTGCCATAGAAATATTATAGAAAACCTTTATAGCGCAGTAAATCTGTATGCTATTTTTAGTTGTGTCCTCTAGATTGAGTTTGCTGCTAAATGACTGATTTTTAATAAGTATTTCTTGTATGTCAACTATTACTGTTGATATAATATTCGTAGAAATATTTTCATGAACAGAGAGTGTGAAATGTTTAACACTTTTATTCATGTCATTTTAATATTGTTTATTTATAATGATTCAGTATATGCCTCTTAAGAGTAACTATATCAACTATTAATATCCAGGGATATTGAATGGTTTTGCGACGGGTGCTTTGCCGCGGATCCAGCGTCTGTCCTAATGTTGCTAGAAGTTAAGATCCCAATCAATTATAGCCTCTGGCTATTTAAAGAAAAACGTGTACTTACCCGTCACACCCCCTGACGAAATCCCAGTGACGAAACGCGTAGGGACGGGCCAGTACACGTGTTTACATACCACACGTGTTAAACACAGCTCCCGTGCTTGTGAACGCGCTGATCAGACTTTTTACCAGGATGCTGAATCTGACGGCTTAACATCAAGTTCCACAGTGGAGAGGCTGTGCTTAAACATTGTTGTATTCATCTATCCGGTACGTTTTTATTATTTACCCTAAGGGGGAGAATAAATCAAATTTACTGCACCATGGAGCGTCCCCTGTCCTTTCTATAATTGCTGATTCAATTGCCTGGGAGTGAGAACCAGGTTTTTACATTGGGGAAGACGCGGTTTTAAGCCTACAGGAAATCTGGTGCAAAGTACCTAAAATCAATTAATGATTATTGTGTGGACACATTATTTTTTTTTTTTTTATTATTTTTTTATTTCAAAATTCACCAATAAAATTACAGACATACAATCTGCAGCACAGTGCCATATAAAGTATACATTCAGTGCAAAATGTGTGAGGCATAGAAGGTTGTGAGGGTAAATAGGGTCTAGGGTCAGTATAGGTTTAAATAAACAAATGGGCAGACTAGATGGGCCATGTGGCTCTTATTTGCCATCACTTTCTATGTTTCTATGTATGTTTCTAAGGTTGAACAAACAAGTCATCTTTGTGTCTATAAAGTATTACATTCAGTGCTAAGTATGTAAGGCACAATAGGTTGGACGAAATATATCATCCTATATCTACCAGACATTACATTCAGTGCAACATGTGGAAGGCACAATAGACAAATTATACAAATTAGCTTATGTCTATAGAATACTACAATCAGTACAGAATATGCATGACACAGTAGGTCCTAGGAGAAAAACAGCACAGCTACCCTTGGCAACCTAAGTTATTATCTATCTAACCATATTGTATTAGAAGGGTTTATGTCCTGTTAAAAGCTCTTGACTATACCAAGAGGTGGACACATTATTTTTATTTGAAGGACTAACACTAGCAGCGCGCTTTTAAGGCATGCGCCCTCCAGATATTACGCTAGGATTACTATAGTAATCCTAACGTTTAAAGAATCGGACGGAACTTTGTTCTGATCCGCCCGTCACATTTAAGGCAGGCTTATGGCAGCGTAAGCTGCCATTTTTTATTTGCTAACACTAGCAGCGCGCTTTTAAGGCATGCGCCCTCCAGATATTACGCTAGGATTACTATAGTAATCCTAACGTTTAAATTAAAGGACGGAACTTTGTTCTGATCCGCCCGTCACATTTAAGGCAGGCTTATGGCAGCGGAAACTGCCATAAACCCCGCACGACAGAGGGGAGTGACAGGGGGGGTGCACTCCCCTCTGTCTCGCGTAATTTCAGACGAATAACATGGGAGTGCACTCTCCTCTTGTGCGGACTTTCAGACCTCTATGTGTACAGAATGCGTGCGGTGGTCTGTATACAGCCCTTTATTATTATTATTATTATTATTATTATTATTATTGCTTATTTATATAGTGCCACAAGTTTTGCACAGCACTTCACAGGGAATATTTCACATTCACCTCAGTCCCTGCCCCATTGCAGATACAATCTGAGTTCCCTAACACATACTGTAAGGATGTGAAATCCTGCGCTATAGTGTAAAATATTGTCTGTCTTTATACCAGATGATATTTTACTTCATTTACTTTGGCATCTGTTTCCACCCAGGGAAGAACTGACCAGATCTGTGTCTAGCTATCCTTTACACCTAACTTTGCTTCAAAGAAGCCTTCTGGTTAATTGCCAGAAGAAGTGACTCCAGATCTCCACGGGGTTCACACAAACAAAGATGTGTACCATTAAACGACCTGAAAACTAATAGACCGTAATATTTGGAGTAATAATCATATTTCTCATAACTGCGAAACCGCACACTGCTCAGGGATGTGACACACTCATTTTTATAATTATTGCAACTTAGAAGTCTGTACCACCCTGGGAAGTGACACTAGGGAGCAGGCCTGGATTATCCACAAAGCAACCTAGGCACCCGCCTAGGGCCTGGCGAGCCCCAGAGGTCCAGAATCTTACACTAGCAGCTTGCCTAGGGCCCCATGAGTTTTAAATCCAGCTCTGCTAGGGAGTAACCAGCCTTGTACACACAACACTTACATAGTGCTTGATAGCTAACTGTAGGTAATCACGCCAGGAATAATAATATTGTTTTATTATCAGTGACATACCTACCCAGGGGAAAATATATGGATTTAGATATTTAAGCTGCCAACATCAGATGCACAGTTTTATAAGTCTGGTCCTTGCTTCTAACTGGCAACAATCTGCTGCCCAATCACCTTCTCCTTGCCAGGAGGAGGAGAGATAATTAGATAAGGTTGTTTTAAATATGTAATGAGCCCAGAGCTTAGTGTCTTTTTATAGGGGTACAGCTTCTTACCTGGTAGTAGGTCTGGATTCTATGATATGCCTCTAGCCAGAACTTGCAAAAGGTGACCATTTCTGTTTTTCTTCTGTTTGCTTTTCAGTTGCTTTATATGTGTCTTTTTTTATAGTCTTGTAACCTTTGAGCTAATCCTGACCTATTCTGTACAGGGACTAGGCATGCAGATGTCAGGTATTTTATTTGACCAAAAAAAATTGCTATTACAGTTTATAATTAACATGTTTTAAAAATATGTCCCCATGCATAGGAATAAGGCACAGTTTGACACATACACATATGCAACAATAATTTCTTAATTTGGGCTCCTACTATAAACATGAAGATTGGGAGGGGAAAGAAGAAGGAGCATTAAGGGGGAAGGGAACAGGGAGAGAAAGAAAGGGGAGATATGTGCCATAAATATAAAAATCCTGCTCATAAACTACCAGGCGTAGTGATTGCAAAGTGAATATACCACTGGTCTCATACCTAATGGAAGGTTACGATGGTGTTATTCCAAGGCCACTATCAGAAAATGCAGGGCCTGGGACACAGCCGCAGGGTGATGTCACATAGGGGCTTGATGCCATGGGCCTGCTTTAACAGCGTGCTGGTGAGCAGAGAAATTCTTTCCTGTGCATTGGCCCGCTACTCTGTGGCCCCCATCAGCTCTGGGCCCGGGACTATAGTCCCAGCTGTGCCCCCTTGATGGCGGCCCTGTGTTATTCAGTGCAGTGATTTATTCTATGGAGGAGATATACCATAATTTATTTTAAAGGTCCAAATGCCTTGCCTTGATAAATGGTTATCAAGTGTTAAAAAATGTGGACCATTTTAATACCATAGGATTAGATTAAGTCAGGTCATTGCTACGTACAACATAAAGTAATACAGTATTGCACCAACTTGATTCTTATGTTTGTAGTACAATAAAGGAACCTGTTATTATAATTAATTTATTGGTCATTTCAATTAATGTTTGGCTTTTTTTTTTAAATAAAATTTAGTAGCTTCAAGGGTACCAGTGTATAGTGGTTCTCTTTTTTCCTCTTTTAGCTGTTAACCAAGCTCCGTGCCATCAGACATAATCACTGCTTGGCGGTGGTTTTATTGTGCCCCGCGGACTTGATCTTCCTCTGATCTAGTCTGATCATCTGGCGTGCAAGTTTTTTCCCTAGGATCTCCTAACTCTGCACGACTTACCTGAGACCGGAGACTGGGCTACACAGTGCCCCTGGGGGTTGATCCATGGTCCTCCTGTCCTGAGCACTGAGGAGCTGGCCCCCTTCGAATCTGACAGTGATCTGGTGTATGTCTGTCATCCTGAATCTGTGGTAGAGTGTCTCTGGCTTTTGGGAAACCCTGCTTCTATGTGGTATCCTGGTTACTGTCCCATAGTTGGTAAAGCTGGGAGTCACAGGTGCAGGGTAATATTGCTCTTGCTGAGTTTCTGGATACTGCATTGCCTTGTCCTCATCACCATGGAGTATGCTGAAATATGTGATATGCTGTTGGCTATAAGCATTCCCTGTTATCCTCTGTATCCTCTGATAGCTGCAGAGCTCCCACTCACACTTACATTGGCCTATTTCTGCTTACTTTTTGCTGGAAAAATGGCTAAACACCATAGAAAGTATTATTTTGCTTCATGAAGATGCCCCCCTATGGTGCAACCAATTCCTTCTGGCATTAAAGTGCTCATATATATATAAGAGGTGTGTGTTGTGATTTTTCTAAGTATGAGATTTTTTTTTATGTTAAAGTAGAAGAGAGAAGTGTGTGTGTGGGGAGGGGGGTAGAAATCGGATATGTTTTTATAAAAAAAATTTTTTTCTCTTTTAACATAAAAAAAATTAAGTGCACCCCATAGGCAAGCATGTCAACAAAGAAATCACGGGGCAACCTGAAACCCATATACCTGAATGAATCAAATCGGATATGTTTTTATAAAAAAATTTTTTTTCTCTTTTAACATAAAAAAAATTAAGTGCACCCCATAGGCAAGCATGTCAACAAAGAAATCCCGGGGCAACCTGAAACCCATATACCTGAATGAATCAGGGTGAAGGGGTAGCAACCTGAATGCAGATTTAACATCCAGCTTAGCCACAAATGCCCCTAGCACATTGACCCGGATCATACCCACTGCTGCCTCAAACGACTGATACTGAACTGAACAGGCAGCCGGATCCAAAGCATCATTTACTGAAGACCCTTCTGGATATGACAGATGCTGAATCATTCTAAACTTACCTGCCGCCTTTTTAGACACAACGCTAACGGGAGAGACCACCAAGTTAGGGATGGGCATGTCAATAAAAGGTCCTGCAACCCTACCCAAACAAACTTCCTCTAGCAACACTACCTCGGGGAACTGCCTGGTGACTTAAGGTTCCTATGGTAGCCCGTGTTAATCAGGCCCTTAATGGACAACTTAAAACCTTCCCTAAAAAATACACGCAATAATTCGGCTTACAAACGATTAGGGTACACCTTTTACCAAATTTCCATGGAATCAATTTTAATAGGGGTGGGAACCCTTGATAGGCTCTCTGCTCCCTTGTAGAGGGGCCTGGGGGCCAGTAGTGGAAAGGAGTTTGACCAGGAGCAGGGCAATCCTTTGCAGGGTGAGGTAATCCATATCATACGCACTTGTGCAGGAATCTACATGCCGCGCCTCTTGTACACCTGTGAGAGACGAGCCGTGGCCTGAAATTTCCAAAAGGATGGCCCAATTTGACTCCCTTTAGGAGGCTGGGCCACCCTCATCCAAATTTCCAAATCGTGCAATCCGAACGCTATGTTTTTTAAACCATCAAATTTCTTTCTGAATCTTTCATCATAAGCCTGCCACATCCCAGCCTGGGCCGTGGCATGCTTCTCTTGAATGGAATATAAATACCCCCTAGATCCACATGCTCACTTGGTCTGTGTTCTGCATAGCAGGCCGCAAAGATGCAAAAACTTCCCAACCAATTTACAAATGTTTTATACGCATCCGCACCGATTCCACCTTTAGCTATTGCTGCCGTCAAACCTTTTTTCCCCTCATGCGTAATGCAAAACATGTCCATGTATTGGCCCCTTTTTATCCTCTCCCGAGATTACATACTAATATCCCTTGTAATGGCCGTATTATCTACCAATACTGGGGGAGGGCCTGAACCTTTCCATGGTTTTGACCTGTCAACCTGCCTAACTTTCTTATTAGCCTTAAGAGTTTTTATTTTTACCCTCTAAAGTTTTTTTAAGTAACTTCATGATCTTGCTCGGCCTAATTTGCGAGTTGGATGATTCTATGCTTGAGCTAACAGACCCTGCAGAAGATTCTACCGCATCATTAACATCAGACTCACCCATCCCTCCACGACTGCTGGAACCAGAATGGTCCTGCAGGGTTGAAAAGTTGGTTGTAAAGTCCCTGGCTGCTCCTAGACAACCGCCGACTTAATGCTCCTGGAAGCCATGGATGTTTCCTGAACCGATGCTGAAACAGACAACAAGTTAGGCCCACCAGAAGAAGTCGCACGCCTTTTACCTGACCCAGATGATGCGCTGCTCTTGCTACAGTGCCGCTGTGTAGGCCAACTTCAGGATTACTGGAGATAGGCACCTGGACCAAGGCATATTGATAAGATAAAGGGACCGCACCTCCCACTGGTACACTTGCCACCATAGGCCAACCCATACCTGCGAAAACTGCTGGTTGCATAGGCCATTGTCCCTGAGGCAGGTCAGCATGCTCAGAGCGCCCCTTGAGACCTGTGTAGTAACTGCCTCCTCCCTTGTAAACCATCAGGGCTGCGCTCAGAGGGCCTAGTCCTGTGTATCCTCCTAACCTTACTTGCACTTGTTGCTGGGTCCATCACCATTTGAAGCCCACCATCAGAAAATTGCACATTGGTGGATGTGGATGCAGTGTACACCCTCTCATTGCCAGCCCCTTCCTAGCATTCATGCGCTGCCAGGCCCCTCCCCCCATGTCCAGCACTGCTAGCATGGCCGACGCTGACTCTCCCTGAGTCTGCCGGCAATTGCGCTCTTCAGGCAACCACACATGTGTCACTGATGGCGCTCGTGGTCCGCCTTCTGCCCGATCAGCTGACCAGCCTTCGGCAGCCCATGCGCGCTGCCCAGAGGTCCTGCCCAGGCCCTTGGATGCCGGAGCCTCTATAAACTGCCGGGGAAGCGATTTAACCCTCACTGGCCTGGGCATCTCTGCAATATGACGATGGGGAAGTATGTAAAGGGGATGGGACAGGGATTAGAGAGGGGAGTGCTGAAATCCACTAACCACCAAAGGAATACAGAAAGATATAGGAGGTAAACTGTGGAGAAAGAGAGATAAGGCAATAAAATAAAAAAATAAAAAATAAAAAAGAGGAGGAGATAAATAGAGGCAAAGAAAAACGGGGACAGCAAAGAAAGGAGACAGAAAAGAAGAGGCTTGAAAGCAATCAAACAGCTATTAAGGTACACAAACCACAAAAAACTGCATATACTTACCCATCAAAAAGCTGAAGCAAGAAGGAAATAGCACTTCCTGTAATCTTAATTGATACCCCCTACCCCTTATCCCCCCCAGAAGCCCACCTCCTAAGACCTATGCTGATTGGCTATCTATCACACCCTACAATTAAGCCCTTACATGACTACTGTGTGTAGCAGGCAGCCTGTCATTTATCTGCCTTCATGCCTAATTACAACATTCTTTTATCTATCTGTGTGGAGTTTGTATGTTCTCCCCATGTCTATGTGGGTTTCCTCCAGGTGCTCTGGTTTCCTCCAACATGCCAAAATAACATGATGATAGGTTAATGGGCTGCTGACTAAATTAACCCAAGTGTATATGTGTTAACGAAAGGACTGAACAGCTGATTTTTGAAACAGCCGTTTCCTCCCAGCCAGCTGCGAAGTGGCTGGGATTTCGAATGCATAAGCCTTGATGAGCACCGTGCTCCGAAAAGTGAGTTAAAATAGTCCCCCAATTCCTTTCCTTAATTCTTACCCTAACCCTTCCCTCTCTCTACCCTAACCCTTCTTTCCTAGCATGCCTGGCTCTAACCCTCCCTTACTTGCAGCCTGACCCTAAAACACCATCTCCCGCAGCCTGGCCCAAACTCTCCCTCCCCTGCATTCTGACCCTAACCCTCCATCTCCCGCAGCCTGACCTTAACCCTCCCTCCCCTGCAGCCTGACTCTAACCCTCATTCCCCTAAAGCCTGACCCTAACTCTCTCTACCCCACATTGATAGTTTTTACTCACCTGTCCCTTTGTTCGGCGATATCAGCGGCGGAGGGATATCGCCGTTTCTTAGGGTGAATGGATGCAGTATGCCAAATGACATACTCGCACGTTCTTAAAAAAATAGAAACTCTGCATTATTTGAAATAGAAAAATCCAAGAAGCATATTTCGGATGTCTCAATTTCGGAAAGCAGAGTTAAGGACCTTTGAATGTAGCTCAAATAGTGGCAGGCAATGATGTGAATGTCTAATTATCTCTGTAGAGCACTGTGGACAATTTGTGGCACAATAATAAAAATAATAATAATAATAATTATAATAATAATAATAATAATAATAATAACATTTTCTAATCTCATCTCTTCTAAACTTTGATTTGTTGGCATTATAAAATCCTGAAACACCACTGAAAGAACCAGGTTATCTTGGGTTTATATATAATTCGCAAATTTTCTTTCTTGGATTAGTCTTTTGATTATTCATTTAAACTTCTGAAACCAGATACAAATAAACATACAATCACCGCAAACGTAGCAGGATATTCACAAAAGCAATCCTAAGGCACAGAATCTTGTACTATATCCTTTGACATCCAGATGTTTGACTGCTGTGGTAGCTAATGAATATACACTGAACAAATCACTTAATATTACACACAAACAACAGACATTTAAACTCATAATACTAAATAAGTCAATAAACACATTTAATTTCCTTAACACATAGGGCCTGATCCAGAGCTACGAAAATTCGCACGGCGGGCGAATGCGTACGTTCGACCGTGCGAATAAACATGCACGCCCCTAACACTCCCATAGTAAAGTACCTGCTTACGGCGCCTTTACCCTACACTGGGTACGACCGTCGGCCGTACGAAATTTCGCACAAAATACGCTGAGCGTACGGGCTTAGCACGCCCATACTGTACAATTTAAATGGCTATCCCCGCCTCCCTGTTGTAAAACGAGCGCCCAGCCGACCGTCGTACTGAACGCACGCCCCTCGAGCGAAAAATTCGCACACCATACGAACGCTATACGCTCAAGTCGTCCAGCCGACAGGAAGCTGTCATACTGGGCATGTGCAGTGCGAATTTTCGTACGAAAATACGCAAAAAACGGTCGTACGCTCGCTCGAAATCGGCCAATTTCGTAGCTCTGGATCAGGCCCATAGTCTCAGATGTGACAGGACATGACTAATAGCAACCCTAAGGATGAAGATCTTGGTCAATGACCTTTGACAACTAAAGCTTGTCTGGTGTAATAAATTATGTTCATTCACACAGAACAAAGCACAAAATTACACACACAGATCTTTGACATCCTGGGTTTGACTGCAGTGGTAGTTGAAATCAAAGCACTAATTACACTTACAGAACAGAACACTTAATCAAATTACAAATCTGCACATGATACAATCATAATTTATTAATAACCTTGGGCCAGATCCAAACCCATGCACGCATTACGTGCGTGCATCAAGGATCCGTAAGAAAGATCGCATAACGGGGAGTGCACTTTCCTCCTACCTTAATTATTATGACTAGGTCTGCGCCCATACAGCTGAAGACATAGTCGTAACAGGGCTTCCCTCGCCCTGCTGCCCTCATTGAAATGGCTATCCCCGCCTATGTCTGGATCCGGCCCTTTATGCTTAATGTGCTATACCGCGCTCTTACATGGGTAGGGAACGTGCTCACTAAAGTTGCATATGATGATCAGTTGGAAAGTAAGCAAGAATTATACTTAAAAGCACATGCCATGTGACTGGTTCTAGTGCAGACACATACGTACACATAACGGGTGCTGAGCTGGTCTTTAACGTTTTGATGTCATTGCACACTTATTGTATGTCCATTGTAACTGCAATGAGACATGAGAGTCTCATTTAGGTGTAAGAAATAGGTTGCTTAGCTCAGCATCCAGGAAAAACTGTTTCCATGGTACAGTCATTAATACAATCGCATGATCCCTGGATATATGGTAACTTACCGTCTCAGCTGTACAGTATTCATTATAGGATGTAAATTCATTTATTAAATATCTGTCACATTAGTTGTAATACTATGGCTGATGCTAACACCAAACTCTGACGAAAGACTTTTCCCATCTTCATATTTTTTTTTTTTTTCTTAATAAGAAACCTAAAATGTTTATAATTTTTAAGTGTGTATATTTAATGAATACATTTATTTGACAAAGGAGAAGACAACCTAGACAGCTAGACATCCTGCTGATAATTCATAAACAATATTATATCATAATTGTTGTTTTTTTAAGTAATTTCAGCATTTAATAACATAAATGAATTGGTTTAAAATACACAGATAGATAGTTAGAGTTAATTTTATTATAGGTATCTCACAACTATATATTGTCTTCACAAAGCAGCAATACGTTGCTATATAAATATATTTATATGTTATATATTTTAATAAAACTATTGGCAATTGTCTCCATTATAATTAGCTAATAATCCAGTTTAGCGGTGATCAAACGTGCTATATCAGGACAAAATGGAAACAGCAGAAATTTTAATTAACTTTCTTTGTGATGCCCATTTAAAGTTACTAAGTTAAAAAATGATTAACTAACAAGAAAAAGTATGTAAGCAATTAGACACTAATGCATAAGACTAGAGATAAACCAAACAAAAAATTAAATTACAGTTATAAGTAATTTAATTCTGGTATGTATTGAATATTAAGGTAAAACTTTTAGGGTGTATATCAAATGTTTGTATAATTGAATTTAATACAGATAACACTTAAAGGGGAATTATTAATTTATAGGGCCAGCTACTGACTTTTTTCATACATCACAGAGTTCATTCTCCACATGGGAGGCAGCCATTTAAATCGTACAGTAAGGACTTAACTAAGCCCTTACGTATGATGCAGTATTCTGCATGCATCTCTGTTAAGGTAGGGTTCTGGCCACAGATCTAATATCCTTATGTAGTAGTTTTGGATAAAGAAATAAGTGTAGTATATACAGTATGTATTAACAGTCTATCCCTGATGTCCTTGCGTCAAGGGCGTCAAGAAGTGAGGGGGCCTTTGTGCAGGATTAGTACATGGGTCCCCCCATCCCCTAATTCTTCACCCCAATGGCACCGCTGAGCCACCCTCCTTACGGCTACCCCTCCTCCACCCCCGGGGTACCCCTGAGCCAACCCCCTCCTCCCCGCGACACCCCCAAACAACCCCACTGTGGCACCCCTCCCCGCCCACAGAAAACAAAAAAGAGAGACAGGACATATATTTTGGGGTGTGGAGAGTGTGTGCCACAGAGTCCCCTGTTTTGAGGGGCCCATATACATAGCCTGCACAACTATATATACACCAATGCCTTGTGTGTCACAATAAGAACACTACTGCTAGGTTCACACCTACTGATTAAAAACACGCAGAAGGTGTGGCCTCAACTAAGTATGTGATGACGCATGGCCTCACATTAAACAATATGGGTGCCGGTGAGTCCATAAGTCAGACGTCTGTGAATCAGTTGGCCATGATTTCTATGCATATATGTGTGCTCTGGGCGTGCACAGTTTAATTGATTGTAAAAATAAAAGAGATTCTGCACTTATAATTATTAGTTATACATTTAAAACTAAAATATTGTTTAAAATTTTGATCATAACCAATTTAGTAGTCTATATGCCTGTAAATCTATGACCCTGTTATTTAATTAAAACTGAGAATCTTCTACTTTATTACAAATTTGAAAATAAATCAGTGGCAAACGCAGGATTTTGAAAGGGGGGTTTCCAATGCGTGTAATACATGTGGGGTATATTAGCATACAAATAAACTCCGTCCCATCTAATCTCTGCTCCTGACCCGCTCCCTACTGTCATGTTGCATGGGGCAAAAATTACCCCTATATCCCTAGCCTGTTAGTGTGTGTGTGTGTGTAATTTAGGGAATTAGACTGCAATGTGACAGAGGTTAAAGGACTGTTTAAAATGGTAAAGAGCTACTAAATATAATGACACAAAAAAAAATAACAAAAAATAAATCACTCCGTCCCATCTCTGCTCCTGACCCGCTCCCTACTGTCATGTTGCATGGGGCAAAAATTACCCCTATATCCCTAGCCTGTTAGTGTGTGTGTGTGTGTAATTTAGGGAATTAGACTGCACTGCAATGT
>WWET01005754.1:40834-66363 GCA_011038615.1 Limnodynastes dumerilii
CCTTCCGCATGTAGCGCATGCGCAGACCTTTCAAAAAGCATCGCATCCGTGTGAAAATCACACGGATGCGAGACTCTGAATCAGCCCCTTGGTGACCTCTGCCGGGGGTGAGTTCTCAATTTAGAAAAATATATGATATATGACCCATAGTTGGTTGTTGTGATGACAGAATGTTAAGGGTCAAAGTGAGGAATTGGGAGGAGGTGCAATAGAACAAGAACGACAGATTGGCTTTTTAAATTTTGTTTACTTATCGTAGTTTTGATTTTGTGAATTAGAAGCAGAAAACTTTAATTTGCACAACAAAATTGAAATAAGTGGGTCAGATAATCAAATACAGTTTACAGTTATGCAATTAGCGAAACATTAATCAAAGACAATTCATATAAAATATTGATTTACACAATAAGTACAACCAAAGTTTTAACAAATTATAGCTTCTCCCTCTCCTCAATCACAATAATTTAATTAATGGCTATTAGTAGTCTCCTCTCCCAGAAACCTTAATATTTGTAGTTATTAATATAAAATATTTCCATTAAGTTTACATTTAGTTAAATTAGTATACATTAAAGAATGAATTATTTTATAAACACAATCAGGCAACAATGTATTAATAAAAGAATGCTAGTGTCCTTATATTAAAAGAAACAAGTGAATTTGTCCTACACAAAGTTTCTCTAAAGTGAACACCTCCGAATGCCTTATTCCCATCACCTCACTCTCTCTTCTGTAAGTCTTCAATGCTCTACTACTACCTCCTCCCTCTATCTCCACTCCGATGTTTCTCCTAACACTGTTCCATAGACACTCCTTGTCACTTCTCTCACCCTGCTCCATCGATACTCCTCAGCTCACCCCCGATACCTTTCCTCACCACCACTGACTCTTTCCACCGTCTCACTGCCGTCTCCTCATCTCACCCTCGATACTTTTCCTCACCACCACCGATTCTATCCACCGTCTCACTGCCGTCTTTCAGCTCACCACCAATACTGTTTCCTTACCACCACTGACTCTTTCCACAGTCTCACTGCCGATACCGTTTCTCCTCAATCCCAATCACCCAATACTTGTCAACACCTTCTCTCTATCTACTCCGCTGCCTCTCTGTGACTCTCTGCCAAAATAACTCTTTCCAATTTGGCCTCAATGTCACTCTTCCTTTTCTGGCCTCTCCTGTCACATTCTTTATCCTGATTTATTCCACCGTCACTCCTACTCTCTTCAGTCACCACTTCAAACTGAACTGCCAAATGTCCAAAGAGAACCCCTTGCACTCCTCATTCTGACTCTCCACAGCTGACCGTTGCCTAGCAACGTTCCCCACGCCAACTTGTGCTGAAAATTGAGCTCAAGACCCATGCATTTTGCATGCTCTCATAACGGCGTTAGAGCAGCTCCATCGCCGCAAATGAAGGAAGGTGCACCCCACTCTCCCAACCCTCAGGGGCACCACATTCCTCCATGCTGCAATGATGCGTGTCCTCACGCTTAACTTTTAACATTACACAGCATTTTTCAAAAGAGAACATAAATGATAAACAATAGTATAGTTTCAATGGATTTATAGTGAAGGGTTTTTTTTAAACATAAATTTTATGCCAACCAAATTTTTACTTTCATTTTGTTTTACAGTCTATATCTTTTGGGCAATTTTCCTTTAGTGCTTCTGCTTGAATGTCTAACAGCTACTTCTGCAGGAACATTCACTGAGCTCCCATGGACAGTTAACAAATCCCTAACTGTTTGGTTTGTATAATTTGTTACAATGGGCCAGCACAAACTCGTGATCAAATTTATAGGATTTTCCATCATCAATGACGGATCTGCAAAGTGTGACCCATGTAGATCTTCTACAATGGATTCTTTCAATTTCAACTGATTCCTATTCACCATTTTTGGGAAGCCACCGTTTTCTTTTACTATTTGATAAACTAATGTGTGTGGAAATAAGGTTAAGGCCCTGTGGTCTTCTTCTGAAGTGTCAGTACAATATATGAATAATAATTATTCACATTTGTTTCCACATTGCACTTTTTTGGGAGATTTTGAGACATCTCCCGGTTATAAGGTTTGGCTGTCAGGAGTCTGTGGCGCGCTCGTTTTATCAGACCAATCACATTGTTTACATATTTGATAAACTGTTTTCTTATCGATATCAGTCAGACTCCCAATGAGAATCAAGTTTACTGTTTCTACAGTTGTTCCACCTTAGAACTGAATCTCCAACATTTAAGGGGGCAGCTTGAGCTTTTTGATCATAATAAGTTTTTTGTTGTTCCCACACAGAATCCATACGTTGATTTACCACAGCCTCAATCTACGTTGATATTCTTTTATCCAATCGGTTTGAAAAGAAAGTTCATCTGTATTATTCCTGGATATTTCCATCCGAAGATCAGCTGGTAGCTTCCCTTGTCAGCCCAAAAGTAAATAATATGGAGTGTAACCTGTAGAAACATGTTCGGTATTATTATTATATACAGTATATGAAAATTAATTCTGCCAATAGTGAAGGCCATTCACGCCTTTGAGTAGGAAGTACAGTACGTAACATATTGACTATGGTCTGATTCATCCTCTCACAGACCCCAATGCTTTGTGGATGATATGCCCTGGTTCGCACCTTCTTACATCCATACAATTGGCATAACTCTTGGAACAGCAAGGCTTCAAAAGCGGGACCCTAATCAGTCAAAATTCTGCTGGGGAAACCATAAGGATGCACAAATGCTTGCCAGACAATTTCAGCTGTTTTGCAGTGAGATCCCAAACAGGTAATATCACAGTGAATTTGGGGAAATGGTCAATGATAGCTGTCACATATTGAAACCCTGAGCTTCCCCTTTTTTAATTTCACGTAATCTATGGCTACAAGCTCCAAAGGTTGTCGACTCACAATGGTGATTTTTTACTTGACGTTACTGGTATATTTAAAGCACACCAAGCAAAAGATTTACACTAATTCTCCACATTTTTCCAATAAAATCGCTTTCCTAATGTTGTCTTTGTTTTATTACATCCAAATTTTCCAGATCGGTCATGATATTCTTGTATAACCAAATTTTCTTTAGCCTGGGAAACTACTATTTGTTTGCAAGCATAAAATTGCATCTTCAATGTAGACAAGGTCTGAACCTCAAATATATTTGTTAGCTGTTTAAGTATCTGTTCCGCATTTTGTCTTTCCTAAATAGGCCATGATAACACTTCTCGGAGTGCTGAACCAGTTGCCCGTCAAACACTTCTACTTGTTGTTGTTCCATCAAAGGATACAATCAGAACATTGATATCATCTTATTTCTAAACTCTGTAAAGGGATTCCCATCAATGGCCGCATATTTTCCCCATTATAAACTGGTAACTACGGAGCCCTAAAATAATATTTACTCCACCGTCACTCTTACTCTCTTCAGTCACTGCTTCCAGCTAAACTCCCAACTGTCAAAATCACCTCAGAAACTTTTTCCCCCTGAACCTTCAGAGAGATCCCCTCGCGTTCCTCATCTCGACTCTCCACAGCTGACCATTGCCTAGCAACGTTTCCCATGCCAACCTCTTGTAACGGCATTAGAGCAGCTCCATCACAGCAAATGAAGGAAGGTGCACCCTGCTCTCCCAACCCTCAGGGGCACCACATATATACCTTTTTTAACTAATCATCTGCCATTGGCTATCAAGAGTGTATACATATTTTTGAAATCTTTATAACATCTGAACTGTATTATTGCATACATAATGAATGACTTAAGAATCAATCTAATAATTAATATTGTGTAATATATCTTCTGTGGTAATGGCTTCTTATGATAAGTTTTTCACATGACTTTATTTTTACTATTGTAGTTCTTTCTCATTGGTGGACATGGATTTAAAAGGACAGTCATTGGCGTGGTTTGACTTCACGGTGTGGTTTGGCTTCAGAGGAGAGTGGACGCAGGTTTTGGGAGCTCCTAGGCCATGCTCTACAAATAGAGTTTTTAGGGGTAACAGCCCCATCCAGGACACCCAAGTTTTCAATTAGACCTCTCGAGGCACTCCAGGACAGGGAACGGAGCTTCCGCGCATCACCCTTGCGGTAGGCCAGGACCCCACAAGGACGTGGGCACCCTCCGACACCGCGGACCCTGGTGTTACTCAGCCTCCACTATTCTCCGGCGGATACCCCAGCTGTGACCCACGCGGATCACCTCGGCACCACTGCTGACCCGGCGGGTCCGAAGCTCCAGCTGTCTCAGGGAACACCGCGGGAGCCGTCCGCTGCCGCTTAGGATCAAATCGCCCAGCTGGTCATCAAGGCAGAGGTGGGAACAGTGGGCTCACTGTACCTTCGGCTGCTGTGTCACTCCCGGTGGCAACTGGATAACAGGCACCGGACTCTGTATCATCAGGCGGTCCACGTGGTCGAGGCTCTCCTCCGCTGCAGCCTCCCTTTTCTATTTACCTGTAGGCCCCCACTACCCTCAGTTTGACATCAGGGCACATCTTTCCCCATCAGACCTGGGCAGGCCAACTGTAGTGAGGATCCCATCCTTCCTCCTATACTCACCTGGTAACGGAGTGCTCCCCATCTGCCCATCCCCCTAGGGATTCAGACACCAGTCGCCATATTGCCAGCCACAAGGACACCCTCGCAGCCCATATAGTTTGCTCACAAACCTCCTAACAAGTATTGGGCAGATTGATAGGTATCCCTACGATGGAAAGGGGTGAGTGCCTGACAAATACTCAGTATTGATCCAACTATGGCTTGAACTCTGATATTGATATTTGAAACTTCATCTCTGAGGGGTATCCTGCACCTACAACTAATTGCTAGTTTCCAGGACTTACTCCTACACTTTAAGTTCTTCAGAGAGTTAACACTGCAGGGGGTGCCATCTTAGACCAAGAACTGAGCCTAGTGATTTTACCAAACGTCACCAGCAACCTTATTCCAGTCCTATTACACCACAAACCACAGGAGGGCACCAGAGGATTCCCTATATAACAGCTAGTGGCCTTGTGCTACATAGGCTGATGGTACTTTATAACTGCTTCATATTGGTTCCTATGCTGGCCCCTACAGAGTTCTGACTTTTTGACTGGCTGATCCATGTATCCTGCACTTCCTGGAATTTACAACTGCCTCTGACCAACAGTATGAGGAGCTAACCCAGTTCACCCCCATGGGGGAAAACGACTACCATTGAACTTTCTGAAGAACCTATCGGAACGCTGAAACTGACCAGGGTCCCCCGCCTCGTTTCTCCATCCTGCCCATGGGAAAAAAGGGTACTTTGAGAAGAAGCACCAGGAAAATATCCGATCTTGCTCCGGATTCGTCCATAATATCGGCACCTGCAGAAGATCCTGGGCCGCCAACCCTGGCTGCAATCCCAGGAGAAGCCCTTGGCAAAATCTTGATACGCTTGGACACGCTAAGCTCTTAACCCACCAAACAAGATCTACTGGACCTGGAACAACAGTTACAAGAAAGATTAAATAAACAGATCTCTACCATACAATCTGATGTTACCCAGATCTCTACTCGCATCAGTGCTGTGGAATCAGCTCAAGAAGATCATTCCTTACAGACCTCAAATCTCAGAGGCACGGTAGAGAGACAGGCTATAGCAATCAGGGACATGCAAAGACGCCTGTACGACCTCGATAATCAGGGAAGAAAGAACAATCTAAGGGTCAAGGGCATCCCTGAAGATGTCCCCAAACAAGGTCTGATAGATGTACTTACTAAAATTTTCAATGAAGCCACAGGTGCGAATCCAGATACAAATTTGATAGAGCACACAGAGCCCTTAGGCCTTGGGGTCCCTCCACAGAAAAACCCAGAGATGTCATCTGCTGGACCAAGGAGGAGATAAAAAGCCAGGTTAAGGGATGACCTGGAACTGAATGGCCACAGAGTGCAGGTGTTCCAGGACTTGTCATGGAACACGTTGCAACTACGCTGCTCTCTCAAGCCCCTCACAGATTCTCTTAGAAACAAGGGGATCCGCTTCCGTTGGGGATTCCCACTGCATATACAAGCAACACCTGAGGGGCAATCTCTAAGCCTGCATAAGCCTGAGGACTTATCATCCTTTTGTGAGGCAATGGGCATACCTCAGCCTGATCTTCCCGAATGGAAATTACAACACAATTCCCTCGAACCTGTTCCTAGCCCAGGAGAATGGCAACTAGTTCAACATGCTAAGAAACGTCCTATGTCAGCAAAAGACCACTCCTCCAAAGATCCCACCTAAAAACATCTCCCGGGCACTGGACTTGCACTCAAAGTATTTGGAGAGACAAACGGTCTCACTGGACTGGGTTTGGTGATTCAAGGCATTTCTATTGCTTTGTATAATTGTTCGTTGACTCTTGGTTTCCTTCTTAGACAAATAAGGCATCCAAATCAATAGGTTTCACTAGAATTCTCGTTATTCATAACCTACTTTAAAGTTGTGATGGTTTCATAATTACCCCAGTTTACTCACCGCTCACATTCCTATAATCGCACCAGGAACCTGTGTTTACCTGGTAGCGATGAGCGGCCTAACCCATGGAGCTGGTCCCCCCCCCAAACCTGCTGGCTCCACTTTTGCTTTTGCTTGTGTTCATTACAAAGCTCATCTATTTTGCTATGATGACCACTACTTGTGTTTCTTCTCCTTTTGTGTCCTCCCCTACCCCCAACCTTGCTACCTTGAATACCAATAGAGAAATTACTATGTGGATGAGATATTGGATGTTGATATTGGATGAAATTTGTATGGGCTGATCCTAATGATTAACTCCTCCCTTTATAAACAACAACATGGCCCAAGATAATGAGAGGTTAAAGTTCATCTCCATTAATGTTCAGGGGCTCAATACCCCAGAAAAGCGTACCACCCTTTTTTGCACCTTTAGAGCCGACTTAATAGATGTAGCCTTTGTGCAAAAAATGCACTTTCTTAAAAATAAATCCCCTTCCTTGTATAATCGCCACTATCCCATCTCCTTTAGCAGTAGTTTTTTGGGCAGGAAGTCCAGAGGTGTTGCTATCCTCTTTTCCAAGAGAATACCCCTGACTGAACACCGGTCTTACGATCTCGGGGATGGGAGGGGGATCCTAGTGAAGGGAACTATTTTTGGTCAGATATAAACCTTTGCTACTCTGTATGCTCCAAATAACAATCAACCACGTTTTCTCTCACAGATGCTGGATCGGATAGATGCATTAATGGAGGGCACTCTTGTCCTCAGGGGCGACTTCAACTGGAGTCTTGACCCTAGGGCGGACTCAACATCGGGTGCACCTGCAGCGGCCCAGAGGGACCTGCGCAAGGTGAGGCAGACTCTCCACAAGCACCAGCTGACCGACACCTGGTGGCTCACACATCCAACTGACCGTGACTACACACACTTTTCTTATGTACACAGCTCCTACTCCCAGCTATATTACTTCTTCCTTAAACATTCTTGCCTACATTACCTTCTAGAAGCTTCTTTAAGAAACATCACTTGGACAGATCATGCCCCCGTTTATCTTACAGTCGTAGTTGACCGGGTGAGATATAGAGAATGGACCTGGCGTTTTAACGAGCTACTTCTTCAAGACGCCCACACCAAAAACGAACTTGGGAAAGCCATTGACTCATACCTGGCCACAAATAATAGAGAGGACACCTCGCGAGTGACGCTTTGGGAAGCACATAAATGTGTTATCAGGAGACAATGTATCCAATTGGGCACATATTTAAAACATCAATATGAGGGCCAGAAGGAGTCCCTGCTATCTTATATCCACCAACTTGAAACCTCGCATAAACGCGACGGCAATTCAGACACTTTATCAGCTTTAACAACAGCTTGCCTGGAGCTGAACACTCTCCTGCAAACCAGGGCTAAGCACGCTATTCGGAAATGTAAGTCCCACTACTATCAATGGGCAAATAAACCTGGCCGTGCTCTAGCTAGAGCCCTTAGAAAGCAGAGAAGCAGGACCTACATCCCCAACATTAAAAACCCCTCAGGTAACCTAGTTACCTTAGATAGGGAAATAGCTTCAGCCTTTCATGATTATTATTCCAACCTGTACAACCTTTCCCCTGCCCTTACAGACACGGAATTAGCTACAAAAAAGGCTTAAGATAGCCGAATATCTCTCCAACTGTGATTTCCCCACCCTAGACTCAGCTACTTGGGATGCTCTTGACACTCCTTTTTCTTCCGCTGAACTAGACTGTGCTATTAAACAAACCCCAAACGGTAAAAGCCCTGGTCCAGACGGTTTCACATCCCCTTATTACAAAAACTACAAGCAGAAATTGCTTCCTATATTATTAGCGGCCTTCAACGAAATCTCAGACACCCATCACTTCTCCTGTCAATCACTAGAAGCTCATATTACGGTAATACCCAAGGAGGGTAAGGACCCCTCCCAGTGTTCCAGTTACAGACCCATCTCCCTATTAAATTTGGATTCTAAATTATTTACAAAGCTTATAGCAAACCGTATCAATCATATACTGCCCACGGTCATCCATGATGATCAGGTAGGTTTTGTTCCGGGTAGGGAAGCACAGGACAATACGACCAAAATTATCAACCTGTTACACCACATTTCTAGTAGTAAAATACAATCCCTGCTACTATCCACGGACACAGAGAAAGCGTTTGACCGGGTTGATTGGAACTTTATGATGGGAGTACTGGAGCACATGGGAATGGGTCCTGTATGTACAAGCAAAATAGCGGCTCTTTATCATTCCCCCTCAGGAAGGATTAGGATAAATGGTGGTTTATCTCCATCATTCTCAATCACAAACGGCACCCACCAGGGTTGCCCACTTCCGCCCCTCTTGTTTGTAATCTGTATGGAGGCCTTGGCGTGCACTCTTCGCACCCAACCTAATATCCAAGGGGTGACTGTGGGGGGTAATGAATATAAATTAGCACTATTCGCGGACGATCTCTTGATCACAACCACATCTCCTATGACATCCCTACTGACTTTAATGACAGAACTTCACCATTTTGGTAGTATCTCTAATTTTAAAATTAACTGGGATAAGTCGCTCGTGCTAGGTATTAATATTCCGCAGAATACACAAATAGGTCTCAAGGCGGCTTTTCCATTTAGATGGCATCCCGACCAGATGAAATACCTTGGAGTTAATCTCACAGCGGATATTTCAAACTTATATTCGGCTAATTTCACTCCTCTTATGACAAAAATATAGCGAGACCTCATGGACTGGACCCCCAAAAACTTTTTGTGGATTGGAAGAGTGAACATTATAAAGATGGTCGTTCTTCCCAAAGTCCTGTTCCTTTTCCAAACTCTCCCATCCCATACTCCTTCTTCACCCGTCTCCATCGCACAGTTCAGGACTTTGTTTGGCAGGGCAGGCGTCCTCGTTTCAAACATGAAGTCTTGTTTTGCCATAGAGAAAGTGGGGGACTCCAACTCCCCCACTTCCAAGGGTATCACTGGTCGGTAATGCTGGCAAGGGTGGTGGAATGGTCATGCCCGGGGGGAGCCAAACAGTGGGTAACACTAGAGAATAGCTTCTCCCCGACTACTTTCAGAACTCTTCCCTGGCTGGCAACCCCTCCTAGTACAACTCATTCGACAATTGAGCCTACATTGAAGTGTTGAAGATACCTACGCTGCAAGTATGAGTTATCTTAAAGATATTCCTCGCTTACCCCTCTGACCTACAAAATTGAATTCCGACCAGGACTAGACCAGACTAACATATCTCAACTTACACAACAAAACTGTGACAGGGTAGGTTGGTTGGTGCAGGGGAGTGGTCTCCTTTCCTTCCAGGAAGCACAGCAGAAGTTCTCCTTCCTTCAGAGGAACTCTTGGCTGTACTTAAGCATCCGTAGTTTCATAACACAATCAAAATTGGTAGCGGATACAAGACGTAAACCTCAACCTTTTGAGGATCTTTGTCTTGCCAACACGGTGCCCTGCCATCTAATTTCCATTATTTACAAAATGATCTTAGAAAGTCTATTCACAGGCTTACCACGTTATACGGAAGCCTGGAACAGAGAGCTCCCAACCACACTAGATGAAGAGGATTGGACAAGAGTTTTTTCTTTTGTTCGCTCTAGTTCAATATCTACCCAGGTGATGGAGACGCAGTATAAGGTTCTAACCAGATGGTATAGAGTGCCCTCCGCGATCCATTGCATCATTCCGGCATACTCTCCACAATGTTGGAGATGACAAGGTGAGTTTGGCTCTTTCATGCACATATGGTGGGACTGTCCGGTTATCACAAGGTTCTGGCAGTCTGTGAGAGAGACTTCCATTAAAATAATGAAGGATGACATTCCAGAAGTCCCGGCATTCTGGTTATTGTCTTTCTCTATAAATTCTTATAAACATTCCCTCCTGCGCCACCTGGCCAATGCGGCTAGAGCCGTCATCCCCTTGAGATGAAGATCCCCCTCTCCCCCGACCATGAAGGATTGGTTCTCCAGGATCGATTGGTATGAGTCAATGGAGACTCTCTTGATTTTCCATGCCAGAAACTTTTACGAATTATACTGCTACATGGTTTCAGTGGCTGGAGTTCAGATACACCCCATGTTACCTCGAAATTATAGGCGAATTACCACACTGAGGACCTGATTCACACTTAAGAATCTTCTTAAAATAAGAACTTAAAGTCACTCCTGGCCAAAACCATGTTGATTGCAGGGGGAATTAATGTAATTGTATTCTTTGCATGCAAGGATATATCTTTGAATTGCTTACTGCACACAGATACTGACCAGCTTTACTATTACACTGTTATTTAGACTTGGGCTGGGAAATATCACCTCTCAACACTAGTACTGTTTGCAACAGATGAAATATGACTCCCCTGCAATCAACATGGTTTAGCCCAGGTTACTTATATCTGAAGGCACGCTTGTGGAACATCTGGCGAGCGAATGCGCCAACTTTCCTAGATAGGGGACTTACGCAAATTACTACGAACTTCTGGATCCAGCCTTTGGAGCTTAATTTACTAAGCTGCGGGAAAGTAAAATTGAAAATGTTGCCCATAGCAACCAATCAGAGTCTAGCTCTCACTTTTCTATTACATAATAGTGTCAGCTAGAATCTGATTGGCTGCTATAAGCAACATCTCCACTTTTCCATTCCCTTAATAAATGTGGCTCTTAGAGTCGTCTGTGCTAAATTCCATTTCCTTCCAGCTGACAGCCCCTCACTACAAGCAGGATGCCTCACCTAGGACAGGATCCATAAGGTACCCGGGCGGGGGGAGGGGAATTTAGAATTTACAGTGGGGTGGGGTGGGTTTTAGATGTGCAGCATAAGACACCTAAAGTCCACACAAGAGAGGGGAGTGACAGGAAAAATTACACCCCTCTTCCATAGGTTAAGATCCAATCCCTAATGTACAAAGGGAGAGCTGAGCCTATAGAACATTGAGTGCTTTAATGTCCAATATAATGACCTATGTGCATGTATGTATCTGATTGTGAAGTTATCAGGGCCGGATTGAGCGCTGAGCTGTGTCTACACTTGCACCATCTCTTGAGATGGTGCAAGTGTAAGGCTAATTAAACAGCCAGCGGGCCGCGGTGGAAACTATATTTAAATGAGAAAAGTGACTCTTTTCTCATTTAAATATTCCTCCACAGGCGCAGCCCGATCGGAAGCGGACACAGTCGGATGCTGTGCGCGCTCCCGATCTGGGCATGCGCAGTGGCCATTTTCTCTGCGCTTCCATCTGAAAAATAGACGGAAGAGCAGCTCTGAATCAGGTCCTTATTCTTGTATTTGTTGTTTATCTCATTTTTGTTAATATAATATATATAGCAGGTGTGCTATAATATGAAGGGATTATATTGTATAGTCTAAATATTTATTAAAGAAGTAATGTAGAATCTAGTCTTCAGGAAGTACAATCCACAAAGTTTTAATGGTTAAGATATGTAGCATGCTTCTGAAATTCCTTTTCAAAGATGGATCTCTGTATTCTGTATTCAACTGCAGTAGGTTAATGCATTTCACAATATGGAAGGCAATTGTCTCTCTTTGTAATTCATACCACTTAACAGGTTATTCATCAAATTAAAGGTCTACAGGCAGCTGCAACTAAATGACTATAAGTAATACCTTGCCTTGGCTTACCTTTATTCTCTGAATAAAAAAAAACTTATACATAATGTACTTACTTTAAATAGGAACATTGGAAAGGGGTATTTGGGTAATTATTGTCAGAGTTGGCCATTAATATATACAGATTGTAAGATTGTACGTCATACAGGAATAAAAAAAATTCTAATTCTTGACTTACAATTTAAATATAAAAATTAGCCACTATAAGTTAACCACATACCAATTGTATAAAATAAAAGTTATTAATAACT
The DNA here is from genome assembly GCA_011038615.1 of Limnodynastes dumerilii. Taxonomy (NCBI): domain Eukaryota; kingdom Metazoa; phylum Chordata; class Amphibia; order Anura; family Limnodynastidae; genus Limnodynastes; species Limnodynastes dumerilii. The sequence continues at coordinate 53,210 of WWET01005754.1, forward strand.
AACACATACCACACTGTGTTAAATAAAAATGCACAAATAGCATAAAAAAATGTTTTATATTGGGCTCTAGATGTAACTGAATACAGAAAAAAAATCTGGTTAAAGTGCATAAAATTAAAAAAGTTATAGAGTGCAATGCATATAACTATAAAAATGAATACATGTATAGAGCAAACTGGATCACTAAATGCAAAAAGTTAAAAAGTGATTATAATCCAAGATATAAATAATAAATCCAAAAACCATAAGAAAAAGTTGATAAAATTACTGAAAGTCCAATTCTGTAGTGGGAAAATTATTTTATAGAAATGCAAAAAATCAATAACCAATGCTGGTAATGAATATTCTGTCACAATGACAATAAACAAGTAGAAAATTAGATGTTGTCTTATCTCTATTTGTGTGAAATCAAATGGTGTGGTGGCATAAAAAAGTTCCTTCTGTGCTCAGTTTTGCAGACCAAAGGTGCGTGTGCTTTTTGTTCAAAATTATCTTGGGTGCTTGGGAACATTCTTTTAAATGATGAAAGTTCTTCTCTGCCACCAATTTGTTTCTCGCTTTGTTTTTTGGGGTTTTACTGCACACTTTTGGATTTATGATACTCAGATATCTGTTATGAGAGGTATTCTCTTACCACCAAATATTGCAACCAGGATATGAAGAACAAAAGCGGAGCTGCTCCCAATGTGTAAAACAATCATAATCAATGTATTGTAATCACTGGTTAAAAGGCAGATTTCAAAAATATAACATAAATCAATAAATTTAAAAAAAAGACATCAATTAATAACAAAACATAGTAAAAAATAAACAATCATCTGATGAAGTTGGGAAAATATCAGATCAAACACAAAGGATTTACTGGACTGATACACACGATTGATCCTGAATACTGCTATACATGAACACTGAACAAATTGCATAAGGACTTAAAATAACCAGGAAAGTCACTCACTAATGGAACATTGACACACTTTGCTAATAGCCTCTACTGTTTGCGAACCAAAGACTGATCTGGAGATTGAATAGCTACTATTAATGACCTGTAAAGGGACTATGGCCCTGATCTAGACCTACGGTCATGAAACTCAAGTGCGTAGCATATTTATGCCAGCGTATCTACGATGCACTTCCCTAGGCACTCCCCTTGTTCATACTTAGTTTTGCCATCTTACGCCCAGCAATCCCTGCCCTAACTTTTCTGAGCATAACCGCGGGCATCCGTAAGCTCCTTGTGCAGTTACGATGCTTAGCATGCCCATACTGTGCGATTTAAATGCCTCACCCTGCCCTCGGTGCATATTTGTGGATTTTGTATGGCTGGCATGCCCCCTCAATCATTGTTACGAAGGTGGTACACTCAAGGTCCATACACTCAGAGTTTCATTGCATAACATCTGCCCCAGATGCTCAGTGAGTACAAATGGCTGTTTATGCGCTTACGAACAACGTAAAAATGCACCCGAGCGTAGGTCTGGATCAGGCCCTATGAGTATACAATATATTGTGCTTATTGTCAAGATTGCATTTGGCTCAGGGACCTTTCACCTTATGAGAGTGTGCCTTGTTTCAGCTTTTGTTGCTGGGACTGACCAGGAGGTCGGGGAAATAATCTGCTGCACATTGGCAGGTTGCAAAACTCTGTTTAACATTCTCATTAAGGACCGGATTCAGAGTATCGCATCCGTGTGAAATTCACACGGATGCGATGCTTTTCAAAGGGACTGCGCATGCGCTACATGCGGAAGGAAGTCGAATTGCTGGCAGAGTTTATGGTATCCGTCAGCATCCGATTCCGACTGCAAAGGGGGGGTGTGCCAGGATATTAAAAGCTCCGCTTTTCTCATTTAAATACTCCGTGCACACCAGTCCGCTGCATGCGGAAAAAAGCCCTACGATTCCACCAGCTCAGAGCTGGTGGAATCATAGAGGCAGCTCACCGGAGCTTAAAAAAAAACAAAAAAACGCTGTTAAGTTAAAAATTAACCCCTTCTCCCGGCTGCCCCACCACTGCAGCCTATGTGTAAAAAAAATCAATAAACTCCCGGCTGACATGGCATACTGCTGATAGTAGAACTACAGGCGCAAGCATGCCCATGAATGACAAGGCATGCTAGCGCTTGTAGAACTACTATCGGCAGCATGCCCAGTTACAAAAGCTTACACATGGCCATTTAGTAAAAATAAAAAAATACAGTGCCCGCTCTCTAAAAATAAAAACGCTTCACGTGCCCCCACAAAAATGAATAAAATACATTGCACAAGTGCCACATAAAAAATAAATAATAATGCCACCATTGCCACATAAGAAATAAATAATAATGCCACCAGTGCCACATAATACATAAATAATAATGCCAACATTGCCACATAAGAAATAAATAATAATGCCACCATTGCCATATGACACTGACACTCTGACACTGAATTCTCGTTCTCTCGATAATTCTTACAGTGGCCAAAGGGTATAAATACACCCCAATGACAGTAGACCTGTCATTAGCGCCGGGATGTCCTGCATGCAGGACATGGGCATTGTCCTGTGCATAGGCTTTTTTTATTTTGCCAAGACCACCCCCGGAATTAAAGAATACATCATTGGACCCCCATCAGAGCAGGTAAGTATGATTTTACTTAATTTATGTGGGCATTTTTTTGGCCATTTTTTTTTTTATTATTTTGTAACGGGCACATTGTTTTAATTTTTATTTTTTTAAGGGGCACATATGTTTTTTACTTTTCCTATGTGGGCACTGAAATTTTTTTAAGGATAGGGACTAGGGACGGGGACTTTCCATTGTTTTTACATTTATTATTATAGGGGGACACTTGGGCCGTTTTTTTTAAATATTTTGCAAGGGCACAGTAAGGTTTTTGTGGCAAGGCATGCTGCCGATAGTAGTGCAACTAGAGCAAGCATGCCTTGTCATTCATGGGCATGCTTGCACCAGTAGTTCTACTAGCGGCAGCATGTCGGTCGCGGCAGCTGCGGGGCAGGTGGGGGAAGGGGTTAATTTTTTACTAAAAGTTTTTTTTAACTTTAATTAACTTTGGGTTTTTTTCAGCTCTGCTGAGCTTTGTCTACACTTTGCATCCTCTCTTGAGATGGTGCAAGTGTAAGGCTAATTAAGCAGTCAGCGGACCACGGTGGAAACTATATTTAAATGAGAAAAGCGACTTTTCTCATTTAAATATTCCTCCACAGGCACAGCCCGGTCAGATGCGGACACAGTCGGATGCTGTGCGCGCTTCCGATCTGGGCATGCGCAGTGGCCATTTTCTCTGCGCTTCCTTCTGAAAAATAGACGGAAGCGCAGCTCTGAATCAGGTCCTACAGGGCTGATTCAGAGCTTGGGAGTAATGGTAAATCAGGTGCAAGTGTACAGCTGAGCTATAATATTTAGCAAAGCAAGGGGCGCTAATTTATCTTAAATCTTTTGCATGCAGGGAAAATACTTTACTTTTGCACATAACTCAAATGCTGCATAGCTTTGTTTAATTTTAGAAAAGTGTTGAGCTAAGAAATTTAATCTTTCAAATATAATATTGCTTTCACAATTTATATTTGCCTCCCCTTGCAGTTGAACATGGTATAGCTTTGGTCTACACTTGCACCTAAAAAAACGTGTAAGTAGTGTGTCTGGGGCACATGCGCTCTCCAGATGTTACTTGCTATCTCTGCACACAACACCTATCACATGGAAACAAGTTCCGTATGATAGGATTTAATAACAAAGGGGCTGGTCTTTCCCTCTGCCTGCAAAGTTGGGTGGGGGAGTATTTTAATTATATGTGGAAGTATGGACTTTCGAGTGAATCGCCGCTCGCGTGGCTTATGGCAGTGTAAGTCACTAAATCAACACACGAGAGAGGGGAGTGTGAGGAGGAGTTTATTCTCTTCTTCGTGGACTTTCATGCCCCACATATGGAAACCGTACCAGGGTCTGGTTTCGGTCCTATCTGATATCCCTGGTGGCTGGAGCTTTATGTTGGTTGCCATGGATGTAGCTGACTATAGTAATGAGTTGTTACGATAGGGGAGGAAGTTTAAGGACATTGGGCCGGATCCAGCACTATGTCCCTCGGCGGAAATACATCCGTCAGATGCCGATGACAGTTACTGCGCATGCGTAGTTATTTTACGTAATCTACGTATCGTTTCATTACGTAGATTGCGTATATGCGGTCTTAACGAAACGATACGTCATCGGCATCTGACGGACGTATTTCCGCCGAGGGAAGTTGTTGTTAATCCAGATCGGACATCCCGGCGCTAATGACAGGTCTACTGTCATTGGGGTGTATTTATACCCTTTGGGCACTGTAAGAATTATCGAGAGAATGAGAATTCAGTGTCAGAGTTCTCGTTCTCATAGGGTTTTTTATGATAGGGACGGGGTATTTACATTCTTTTATCATTTCTTATTATAGGGGGACACTTGGGACGTTATTTTTTATTTTTTGTAAGGGCACAGTAACGTTTTTTGGGGCAAGGCATCCTGCCGATAGTAGTGCTACTAGAGCAAGCATGCCTTGTCATTCATGGGCATGCTTGCACCAGTAGTTCTACTAGCGGCAGCATGCCCGGGTGGGCTGTTCTTTATTTATTTATATAGTTTGGTTGCGGCGGCTGCGGGGTAGGCGGGGGTTAATTTCTTACTAAAAGTTTTTTTTCTTTAATTAACTTTTTTTTTTAGCTCTGCTGAGCTGTGTTACACTTTGCACCATCTGTTGAGATGGTGCAAGTGTAAGTTTAATTAAGCAGCCAGCGGACCGCTGTGGAAACTCTTTTCTCATTTAAATATTCCTCCACAGGCGCAGCCTGGTCGGATGCGGACACAGACGGATGCTGTGCGCGCTCCCGATCTGGGCATGCACAGTGGCCATTTTCTCTATGCTTCCTTCCGAAAAATAGACGGAAGAGCAGCTCTGAATCAGGTCCTATGTGTAATATAGTAATTAGTAATTAGTAGGAGTTTAAGAGCTATTTGTGTTATTTAAAGCACTTTTTTCTATTTCTTTTCATATATCTTATTTTAATATTTTGCTGGTGTTTTGGTCCCTTTAAATATTTTAAACGACATGATAAATAATGTATGGACCTTTTAAACAAGTAAGTGTTTTCACATTTTGTAATTAGTACACTATAATATATATATTTTTTTGTGTCCATAAACTCTATGCAAGGGGCTTGTCACCACCCTCTCTACTGCAGATTTGGAAGCAGTTACCCTGCCATAACCCTAACTTTATTCTTCTGTGTAGATCAGCGGTCTTTACAACTGTTTCTCCACACAAAACTGCTTAAACCCACCCCAACTATAAGATTTAAATGTTTCTCCCTGGACATCTTAAGCAGCTTAGCAGATTGTAGGACTCTTAATGCATATGGAAATAAAACCCACGGTAGTCTACATCTAACCTAAGGTTATTAGTTTAATACAACTTTACATACATACTTTATTGCTACACCGGGGCTGCCACCAAGGGTTGTAACTTTCTGTGGTCTGTGGCACATAGCCTCAACATCAGGGGACTCCAGTGAACACCAGACCTCAGGTAGATTCTGTTCCCTAGTCTCATAACACATATTCTGTGTACTATGAAAAGTGAAGGGAGGTTAGAAATAATTTAATATAAAACAATATGCATTATTACAATCATTATACATGATGGTCCAGATTCACAACCCCATAATTTTTCACATATGTGCCTAGTTTTACAATTCTAGCTACTACGCATGCGTAGTAACTATTTTACGCAATCTACATAGCGTTTCATTACATAGATTGCATACATTTAAAGAGAGTGAAAGAATTTTAGCCAGAGCAAATTAAACTAAAAGCTGCAACGGCAGAGGGAAGGGCCAATGTACCAGGACAGGCATTGGGGAGAGGCCCTTGCGGACCCTCCCTATGTCCATGGCTTTTATGGAGGGTCCCCTAGTTACTCTTCTTGGTGACAGGCAGGAGTTAGGGACAGTGGATGGCATAGACATGGTCATTTACATTTCCCACATTACAGGCCTGTTCCTCGGGATTCAGGGCAGGGGAAAAGAGGGAATTGTCCATACTGGCAGGCTTCACTGCCCATGTCCCTGGTCTCAACAGCCCCTGCCAGACCCTGTTCATTCTTCCTACCACGGGGAGGTCTTATGGTCTAGATCAGTGACCATGCACTCCCCCTGGCACTCAACTCACATGCATGTTACTTAGCTGATTTACGTGTTAAGAACCCTAACTTAACTTTCCCTTGCGTATCTCTGAACGTACGTATCACCATGTACAATCAGAGATATGATGCATAACACCTGCCATGCGCATGCGCAGTGCGTTCCCACAGCCAACTTTACAAATGCAGCATACGTAAATGAGCTGTCATTATTAAGTCTGGATCAGACATTATGTCGTTATGTCAGATAGTTGTTCCCGTTTTTCTGCCCTCCCCGCCATAGACTGGAAAGGTTTCTAGGCTTAGCCTGGTAGCTGCTCATGGCAACAAGTGCAGGAGTGTGAAGAGATTTTTCCCCTTGTCAGGCCCGTGGTTACCCCTTTTACTTTCCCAGATAGGATGTATTTTGTTTTGAAATTTATTTTAATGTGCTGTCATAGGGCAGGTGTGGCTTGTCTGGGTGACTCATTTGTTTACTGGGTTGGCCTTTATCCCTTGTCGTGGTCACGTTTAGCTCCAAAGGGTTTTGTAGTTGTATGGAAAGGTGAACAGAGGATGTTATGGTCATCCCTATTGGAACACTTAAACGCATGATATGGTGGGATATCAGTCGACTGATATTGTGATCATTCACTTGGGTGGTAATGATGCGGGCTGCATGCCAGGAGTGTGCCTTTGTGGTTGAATAATGCCACATGTTGTTTGTTTATGTTATATATCATATGTTTATACTTATTTTGTTCACCTTTCTTTGGCCCCATCAAATAATAAATCTAGTTTGTTTAATAAAATTTTATTTTCCACAGTTATGTCTATGTGTTTTATTTATGTAGTTTTAAAGGTGATGGGCATGGGATCATGCACATCAGATATGGGATGTTTAAATCAATGTGCTGGTACTTTAACTTTCCTCTTTTGTCTTTGGGTGATGAAATACTTTCAATTCTGGCTTTTATGCTACACTCGGAATAACTGTAAGCCAAGATGCAGAGTCTGACCTGGGTTAGGTTTTCACCAGAGTTACTGATGGTGGGGACTGGCTTGGCTGCTGCCCTCCAGCAGACTGCAGCCCTTGGAAACTAGGCTGTATGGAGGCACAAAGGGCCTGATCCAGACCTACGCTCGCATGCGAGCTAACGCTGATCGTAAGCATAAAAATGGCAGTAACAACGCACTGCGCATGCGCATAGTGACAACTTCTGGTCGTACCAAAGACCTTTTTTGTAGCAGCGATTCTGGCGTCCGTATCGTTTGTGTTTTTTCCGATGATGGGGCGTGTTTATAGTACGAAGTAAGTACGGACGCTGGAGTTAAGGAATGTAGGCGGGGAGAGCCATTTAAATTGTATAGTATGGGCGTGCTAAGCATCGTTTATATGCAATGTACGGACGGCCGCGGGAACGAACACAAAAGTTAGGGTAGGGTTTGCCGAGCGTATGGATGCTAAACTAGGTACGAGCACGGGGAGTACCTATTGCTGTGCATCGGTGGTACGTTCGGCGATAATACGCTACGCACACCAGCGTAGGTCTGGATCAGGCCCAAAGTTACCAGCAACCAAGACTGACTACACAGGCAACACCAAGTGATGGTGAAGGATGGAAACCAGGCCCTGAAAAGAGAGATAAAGATGGATCTAGCCCATGCAGGTCATCCCAGAATCCATAGTCTATGTACCAAATTTTTTTAATTTTATGTAACATAAGCTTGGTGTGGCTGCAAGGGAAGGGAATGGGGTAAGGGACACCATCGATAAAAATGTAAAGAAAATTTAAAATTTAATAAAAGTTTTCCAATACATAATAATATCGATTATAAAAATGTAACTATATTATAGAGAGAGACAAGATATGTTTACAAAAGTTAATAATGTAAAGAAATGGATATATATATAAAAATTAATCACCATTTAACCTAAAAAAAACTCAATACTCAATTATCTTAAAGGTACAGAACATAATTGGGTAACATAGGACTGGATTCACCATTAGGGCATATTTCTCTATGTTAGCCTCCACTGTGGAGGCTAGCGTATGAAATTGGTGATCCCCAACCCTGCATGTAGGAGAGCAGGGAATTGCCCTCTGCTCTCCTATATGTGGATTGGAGATCCGCCAGCAGATGACTGTCTTAAGTTTTAAAGCTTAACTAAGCTTAGCTAAACCCTTACTGTACAATTTACATGCCCACTCCCCCTGTGTGGGGGGGGGGGGCTGATATTTTCGCACAGAGAGCATCATTGGTTAGCTGTGCTCCATTGCAGAAATAATTGTACTGTGCATAGAAAGTATCATTTTCCAGGAGACTTCAGTACGTATCATACAAAAGTCTGCAGGAGTACTTAATTATGTATCCTGGCCATAGAAATTAGCTTCTAAAATTTTTGTAATAAAAATTACAAATTAATTAGACAGGGAAGAGAAAAGTACTCCCCAGACACTACCATCTGACATGTGGAGTTTTGGACACTCAACACACAGATCTGCCTAACACCGCCCCCCATGCCTTAATAGCATAGCAAAGCAAACCCCACCTCCATTGCAGGGTTTTGCAATGCAGAAGGCAGACTTCACCCCTCACCTCCATGAGTTTCTTCATCATGGAGATCGGATACATAACGCATGCACAGATGTTACATGCAAGGAGAGCTATGCAAGCGGCTTGTGAATCTGGCCCAATATGTATAACTATTACAAATCAAAGATACTATTAATAAATCCTATTAAATAGATAATCAAAGGCACAATAGATATACTGATATGTTATCAGAATTTTTTTTAAATAGAAATAAATATAAAATAAAAAATAACCACTATAAAAATACTAGTAATAATAATAATAATAATAATAATAATATGGTAAGAGGCACAAATAACACCCACACTGTATCTTTATTGCAAATATAACAGAAAAAAATAAAACAATATCATAAATACCACTAGCAATTATAGTAAATGCTTCATTTTTAACTATTGTAGATAAACAGACAGATGATATAGGATCGGATTCAGACCCTGCACGCTTTCCTTTGTAATTACGCGAGACAGAGGGGAGTACACACCCCCTGTCACTCCCCTCTGTTGTGCGGGCTTTATGGCAGCTTGCGCTGCCATAAGCCTGCTTTAAGTCAAACGTGCGGACAGCTGATCACTTACCAAGATTCCCTCCAGCGTAACTTTGTTTATATGCTAGGGTTACTATAGTAACCCTAGCGTAACATCTGGAGGGCGCATGCCTTGCATGTGTAAGTAACCTGCCGTTATTAATTCTGAATACGGTCCATAATGCTTATTTTATATATATATATATGATGTGACAAAACTTGTCATTTTCAGAAAGGCAGGTCCTAAAAGATTTAGCATCATATAAGGACATAATTATTCACACTGCAGATAAGGGTTGCGCAGTTGTGGTGCAGAATTTATCAGACTACCGAGTTGAATTGATTCATCAGTTAAATGATCGTGAAGTGTAGCCCACTATGAACTTCAAATCGGAATTACAGACATTGGGCTGGATCCAGACCTAGTTAAGTGCTTGAACTTAGTTACACCTAGGCTAAACCATGTTGCCTTCAGGGAGAGTCAAGTTAATTGTATTTTTTGCATGAAGGGATATATCTTTGAATTTCTTACTGCACACAGATACTGACCAGCTTTACTATCACACTGTTATTTAGACTTGTGATAGGAAACATCACCTCTCAACTCTAATAATGTTTGCAACAGATGAAATATGACTCTCCTGCAATCAGCATGGTTTAGCCCAGGAGTAACCAAGTTCAAGCACTTAACTAGGTCTGGATCCAGCCCATTGCTCTCTAATGCAATACAGGCAAAGTTGATCCCTGAACAAGTGGGTATACAGTGGTGCACCCAGGGGGTTTTCCAGTTGCCCAGAAACCCCCTTTTACAAGCTGAAAAATCAAACAAAAAAATGTATTTAGTGCACTGAATGGCTGCAACCCGCTCTGTGTATCTGATCGGCGCATTCTCCTTTAAACCTGCGGCAGCCAGCACCGACATCTGATACTTGGAGGAGGACAGTGACTGTGCCGATCTTAACACACACAGAGCAATCTGCTGCTCTGTGTATATTAGGATTGGCACACTCACTGTCTTTGTGACACCAGCATACCCCAGTATCAACTTTTCCCATTCTGACAGTTGCTGTACTAATCCTCTGTGTGGTCTACTATTGCACTTTAGAACGATTCCAAGCTCCCTGAGAAGAACTGCCGGCTTCTCTTTGTATATTAGGATTAGCACACTCATATGGCCAGTGATTAGTTACCTCTGTCCCTCCATTCCCATTAAAACCAAACAAGAACAAAAAAAACAGCTACAACTGCAATAGCTGTGCACCTGCCTGTCATTCTAGGTGACAGGCAGTGCAGTAGCCACTATTAGTACTGATCTCCGTCACCTCTTCCCTCATGAAGCTCAGCTCAGTGAAGTTTTCCCCCTCCCCCTCCTTCTCTCACATGCAGACAACACAGCAGAGATTCTCCTTTCTGCTCTGTCCCTCACTGTGCTGGCAGCCCAGCAAACATTTCCCTCCCCCTCACATAACTCCCAGCCACGTGAAGAGGAGCTGGAGAATTGGGAATGAGTTAAGCTTTATCTTATTATCTTTATTTTAACTATTTCCTGTGTATGTAGGGCGGTGTGTGTGTAAATGTATGTATGTGCTGTATATGGATATATTTCTCTCTCTCCATATATAAATATGTATATATGTTTATATCTATATATCTATTATATAACTATGTATGTAAGTTTTTTTTCTTACTCACATGGGGCCGTATGTAGGACTCCGACCGCATTGCATTTGCGGTCGGAGTTTACAGCATTGTGTTACTGCGCATGCGCAGTCATTTTGTTACGTAATCTACATTACTTTTTGCAACGTAGATTGGGTATACGCAGTCTTTAAGCCAGAGTTCTGCATACGGCCCATGGATACTATAATGTATGACAGGCACTTGCATTCATTGTAGGAGAGTTCAAATATAAAGTTTGTGGGAGGGAGGGGGGATTGGGAATTGGCACACTTTATAAAGTATATTAGGGGTCTGAGATGGCACATTGTAATGCATGTGAGATATATTAGAATTTAGGAATGACACACTATATACAGTATATAGTGTACCATTCCCAGACTCCTAATATACCCAATATATATTATACTATATGCTATCTTAGACCGCTATTATACCTAGTATGTACTTTATACAGTGTGTCTTCTCTAGACCCATATATTAGGGGTCTGGGGATGCACACCATATACACATATTGGGTATATTAGGGGTAAGGAAATAGAACATACTATAATATTTATAGGGTATATTAGGGGTCTTGATATGGCATATTATGCACTGTATACACTAATATAACTTGTAAATATTATAATATGTGCCATTACCAAAGCCATAATCTACCCAGTATATATTTTATATAGTGCGTCCTCTCTATAGCACTAATTTACTCCACATATTTAATAGAATTTGGAAATCCCTCTTTAAAAATCCTGCGTTTGCCACTGATATAGCCCTGTTAACGAAGGCCCTGAAAACTCCAATTATCTATATTTTGCCGAAACTACATAAAAATGAGACACATCCCCGAAGTCGTCCAATAATTTCGGCCAGGGGGTCTTTATGTCATCCGGTAGAAGCCTTTCTAGATACATTTCTTCAACTGTGTATACAAGCGATCCCTACTTTTCTATGAGACACCACAGATCTGCTAATCAAGTTACAACATTTTGGATCTCCACCCTCTGGTATGCTTTTATGCACGGTGGATGTCACTGCGTTATACACCAGCATCCCACAACAACCAGGACTGGACACAGTTAAAGAATTGATTATGGACAATCCACTGTACACGGGACCAGAGCTGGACTTCTTCATGGATCTAATGAAATTCACTCTAAGTAGGAATTACTTCTTTTTGATGGGGAGTTCTACCTGCAGGCTTCAGGATGTTCGATGGGGTCCCCAGTGGCCCCCTCCTTCGCCAACTACAAAAAAAGCTGTTCCTTTCAAACCCCAAATAGAGGGATATAATCTTACTGTATACAAAATATATAGATGACCTGTTGGTCTTTTGGGGTGGATCTAGTAAAGAGCTAGATTCCATGATGGAGGAAGTGAATAAATTGATTGAATACATCAAATTCACATATGTCTATGACCCCTTGATTATTAATTATCTGGATGTTTCAATATCTTGTGGGGATGGGAGCCTGAGGACTAAGATTTATGAGAAAAACACAGATCGGAATACTCTGTTGCTGGCTAGCAGCCACCACCTCCTTTCATTGAAAAAAGGCTTACCATTCTCTCAATTTGTCAGGGTCTGTCGGATTAATAATGATATTACAGTCTGAGACACCCAACTAGACATAATGCAGTATAAGTTTGCAACAAGAGAATACAGTACTCAGACATTGGAAGACACTAGAAGGAAAGCCATAGCTATTTCTTGTGATCATCTGCCTAAATGATTATCATATGAATGTGAAAGATAGGGGGTGCTTCATAGTGAAATATTGTTTATTATGTTAAAACAGACATAAAAAGAATAGTCAATTGCAAGTACTGGAATTAAACTTCACATGCAGCGTAAACACAAAGAGTAGCAGAGACAGGTAACAGGTCCTATTACCAGATTCTGGCATCTTGGACAATGTGGATCAAATCAGCTGCTACCTCACTGTGCCCTGAACCACCTGAGAGGCGTGTAGAAGCGGGCGTAAGCGTAAGATCGGCTTTTCAGCCGATTGGGTGTCCGTAGCAGCGCCGTAGGGACGCTGGAGGGGACGTCCCCCAGCGTCCCTACGTTCAGTTCAGACCTGAACCACAGGCGTGTAGAAGCGGGCGTAAGCGTAAGATCGGCTTTTCAGCCGATTGGGTGTCCGTAGCAGCGCCGTAGGGACGCTGGAGGGGACGTCCCCCAGCGTCCCTACGTTCAGTTCAG
>WWET01005755.1:35996-48353 GCA_011038615.1 Limnodynastes dumerilii
GTTCAGAGTGCTGACAGTTACCTGCTGGCAGAGGGGTATCTAGGTTATGGGTTTTCATCCCACCCACTGGGCTCAGCTGTACAGCCCCTCTAATCTTCTTTTATGTGACAGGCAGCAAAGGCCGTGACTAGACATTTTAGCGTCCTGGGCAATAGAGGATATTGCCCCCATCTTTCCATCTGGGTGTGGCTAGAACAAAATTTATATATAGAGATTGAAAAATAGCAATCTAGATACATATGTGTGTGTATACGTTTATGTACTATATATACACCATCTTTCCCCAAAATTAAGGCAGGGCTTTAATATTTTTTTTTTTCTTCAAAAAAGGCACTAGGGCTTATTTTCAGGGTAGGGCTTATTTTTTTTCTTTTGTTTATTTATTCCCTCTTGTATTTAGGTTAGCAGTGAAGCACACTAGGTTTTTATAGGGGAGATGAAGCTTGGTGATGGGTCTGTGGTTGAGTTAGACAGCTGAAGCTGGGGTTCAGTGCCAGCTAGACACATAAAATGGTGCCTATTGAGCAGGAAATGGACGCTCACCTTTACTGCGCACACTGTAGTTCACTTGCTCAGAGCCCGGTGCACTGAGCACCACCAGTTCGCCCAAAGTATTTGTCAGCAGTAGACCACAGCTGTGGAGGCAGTGCTCACTCACCGACGGATCGGAGAGGGAGGCTCGCAGTAACAGTGGGCCAGGCGCGCGAACGCTCACAGGCCGGAAAGCCTTGTTGCTCAGCGGAGTCAAGACGCTTATAGGGCTTATTTTTGGGGTAGGGCTTATATTTCAGGAAATATGAAAAATCAAGGTAGGGCTTATTTTATGACTTGGTCTTATTTCCAGGGAAACAGGGTAGCAGAGGAAGAATTTAATTTGATGTTTACACAATATCTAATATAATTATATGTAGTAATGGATGTAGAAATGACAAGGATGTACTTCTTTTCTCTCCCTCCTTTCTGCAGTTTATTAAAGGCCTCATACTGGAGAATGAACTGATTTCATCTTTGCATGTTACAGCTTCTCCCAGTCCTGTTGTCCCCTCTATTCTGTGTGTGGTCTGTGCAACTTTTGTAAATGGATATCTGGGAAATTGTGAAACACCTATCAAGGTGCTTCACCAAAATAATGTATCCTGTACCACCAAAGGGGTGTGTCCTGTACCACCAAAGGGGTGTGTCCTGTGCCAGCAAGGAGGTGCTTCCAGCTCCACCTCTGGGTGTATCTAGCTCTGCCTGGAAAACTATTTTTCAACAAAAAATGACAGCATCAAAATTTACTGATTATTAAATTAACTGCGAAAAAAAAAATACTTTATAGTATTTATTGTAAAGACATGAATAGGAGATCCTCTAACTTCATCTTAATAGAAAAGCTAAAAGTGACACAGCAGCTGTTTAACCAGAGAATAAAGTGTATTTTTCATTTCTGTCTCCATTATTAAATTCATGTTGTCTCAGTTAACTGCTAGTCTTCTATTGCATTCTGGCCTTCATGAAAATGGCCTACTCCGCATTCCTCAGGGAAATATTCTAAATTCTGTCATCATAGCATTGTCTTCTTGAACTGAATCAGCATCAGGGAGATTGTCAAACAAATGAAGGAGTCAGGGAAATCACCCACCCTCCAGGGAGTAAGTAAGTATGGGTTTGTGATATTAAACAAGTAAAGAAGAGAATATTGTTTCAAACATTTCAATACCTGAGCCAGGCTTGCTTATCCTCGTAGCAAGCCTGGCAATTTCGTTCAGCAGATTTACTAATACTCAGTGGCGTAACTAGCGTGGGTTTTGTAAATGATAGTATGTGTAGTGTGTGAGTGATAGTATGTGTAGTGTGTGAGTGATAGTATGGGCAGTGTGTGAGTGATAGTATGGGCAGTGTGTGAGTGATAGTATGGGCAGTGTGATAGTATGGGCATTGTGTGAGTGATAGTATGTGTAGTGTGTGAGTGATAGTATGTGTAGTGTGTGAGTGATAGTATGGGCAGTGTGTGAGTGATAATCTGGGCATTGTGATGGTATGGGCATGATAATGTTTGGATAGTGAGATGGTATGGGCATGAGAAAGTATGGGCAGACTGATAGTATGAACTCTAAAAAGGTATGAGCAGTATGATTGCTAGTATGACAGCGTGATAATGATAATTATAAATATGATAGTCTTAGGGTTGGGCTGCAGGGAAGGGGAGTCTTACGGTCAGACTGTGGGGGAGGGAGTCTTAGGGTTAATACTTGCTCAGAAGTCAAATAAAATCTGATTACAATATACTGTAGACATAAACCTCATTTAATCTGTCATCAGTCACATACAGTGTATTTGGCAAGGTCCATGAACTTTTTGTATTCATTCTGCAGCTTCTGCTTGTTTGGGATGTGTCTGAAATGTTTGTGATAGAGTATATTGATTACTATAACCTTTACTATATATAATATATATGAATAAAAAAATAACAGGGGGGGATTTTGGGTATTTCCCCTGGGTTCCATTTACCCTAGTTACGCCTCTGCTAATACTCACCCCTCCAGCGAGGTCCTTCGATGATCTGACAGATGTATACAGATAAGCTCTGGCATGGAAAACTCTGGGGAGACCGCTGGAATTCTTTGGATGTCATTATTTTTATGCTTTTAGCGGAGTGAGAAACACTGTTCCAACATTTAGCAAATATAACGACCAGCCATCCCGCATTCAGTAGTGCGGACAGGGATAGATGGTGTAGTGGCTATCGATTGTCATGGAAACACTAGATTTCTGCATATTTGCAAATATAAAATACTTAGATTTTAGGCGATAAAGGCCGTTTTCATGTGAGGACAACATTTAGCAATTGTATTCGAAGTGATAGTGCTTTATAAATGGAGCCCTAAATGTTCTCTACTTTTTCACCAACAGGATGTACTTGCAGGGCCGGATCCACCACAGGTTGACCGGGACGTTAGCCCCGGGGCCCCCACACACATGAGGCCCCCCCACAAACAGAGTCCTCGCACCACAGACTTTCCTCTGCAAAGCATGTAGTTCACTGATATCATCCTTCCTTGGTGCACAGGAACTTGTTGCTGGACAGAATTGATATTGTCTGAATGGTTTAGTAAAACCTTTTAAACAGACAGGGAAAGTTTAACTAAGTGTAGACCAGAATCCCGCCGTGCGGAGAGGTCATTATGTTCTTCACCTCCCAGTGTGATGGTGATTCGAAGTCCTTACAGCATTTGGAGAATTAAGGTAAGTGAAAAGTGAAAAGGGAGGATGTCATAATAGATAGGGGAGACATAGACAGAGGTGTGAAACAGAGGTGTGAAGAGGAGAATAGTTATGAGGGGTGTAAAGAGGCAAAATATATGTGGCAAAAAGCAGATAAAGGAGTCATAGAGGTACAGGTTTTTTTTTTTAAGGCATAGATGGCAAGTGTCTATTTAGGAGGAAATGGAAGGAACATGGTGTAAATAAAAGAACTGGGTAGAAAAAAACTAAAGATGAGGAGCTAGAGAGAACAATTGGTGATAAGAACATGGGGACATAACAATTGAGGGGACTGGAAAGAAGAATGTTTGGAGGGGGCTGGAGAGAAGGATGTATGTGGGGGAGCTAGAGATAGGAAAATGTGATTGGAGAATTCTGAGAAGTAAAAAGGATGCTTATTTTTTCATGCAGAACTTATTTTTTTTGTTATACTTAAATTTTTATCTGAGTTTGTGGATAAATTCAATCTTTGGGCCTATTTAGTGATTGTCTAATACTGGCTATTAAGTGTAGATGATATTTTAGGAAAGGTCTGTAAATAGACATATTATAGACATATAAGTAGATTTTATTTCATTTTATTTATTTTTGTAAATAAGATTAATTTAGTTTAAGGCCAATAACTGAAATAGGAGTATAAAAATGTAATATAATTTGTTTAATGTTGTGGCAAGTTGGGAAAATAACTTTTATAAACAGGTACAAGATTACGTTTATGTCTGTACTAGTTTGAGAATGATAGTTTTATTCATTAAAAAATACAATTATTGTAAGGGCAGGTGAACGAGAAATATGTGTGATCAGTAAATGTAAATATAATTACTTTAATAAGACTGGTTAAGAGGGAGGTGTAATTATTAAATGTGTGTATATTGAACTAATATTGGGGTTAGTTTCAGTGCTCACTATCGTTAGGCTTTCCATATTTCATGTGCTGGTCTTTTTTCCCTAAACAGGTGTCTAACACCGTCAGATCTAGAGCAGCCACTAAGATAAGACACCAGCAGCCACAGGTAGTTTAAAGAGGCAAGAACAGGTAGGAGAAAGCAGGAAGCAGGATAGCCTGCTAACCGTCCTGCTTATGGGTTTCTGTTCTTCAGACAGAACTATCTATCCAATTTCCTACCCCCTCTGTTCTGTTCATATATATACACTAGATATGAGTTACAGCAGATGTCACTGGCATATAAATTGTAAATTTATTAGAAATTATATTTACAAAATTTAATAAACCATATATAGAAAGAGCTAATATAGCTCTGATAATGCCAAAATACCGCAATAGGATAGACAGATAAAATTACAGTGTATATACATATGTTTCAAAAATATATAGAGCCTTGAAAATTGCACTAGAAGGCACAAAAATACATTCAGAGTGTTCCACAAAAAAGGAACTAGTCCATATATCCAACCTTCCGTCACGAGGCTAGGGCAGGTGGAAATAATAGAGTTCGTCACCATTGGTAAAGAGTTGCCCACTGTGATCAAATATAATTGTGTTGAAAAGTGTAAGTATTGCAAGAAGGCTTTAGAGTCTCTTTAGATTAGCAGATTGGAGTTGTTGCAGTAATAATATATATTTATTTATTTATTTATTCTTCATTTGTTATATATTATATTTTAACTGGTGCCTTGGGCATGGCAATTACTTTTTTACTCATTATTAAAACAGAATTTGTTAAAGCAACCAATAAATCAATAATACAATTTAAATAACACACTAATTCAAAAATGGAGCCTTTGACCAAGTATCCTATGTTATTGAAAACTTTTGACTTGGTAAAAGTTCTCTTATTGTATAAGTATATTATTTAGACAGTTATTATTTATTTATTTCTTAGTTGGTTGCTTAAAATAATTTTTTCATTAATTAATAATAAACTCAAGTCTGTGATTAATTCAGACCTACCTTGCTCTGATTCTTTTGAGTGTGTTACAGCTTGTAACACTTGTGTAGGATGTTGCTAGTATTGTATTTTGTACATGTGTCTCTTTCTTTATTACATTTATTGGTTGAACTTAATTTTGATGTGCCTCAGTGGTCCCATGTGTTGGTTGCCCAGGGGCCCCTACAAACCTTAATCCGGCCCTGTGTACCTGCCTCATCGATTATCTAGTGAGCTGCATGCTCCTTCTGCCACACCATCAGGACCATCATGTAAAGATCCTAAAAGAGCTTTAGAAGTTCAATCAGGTTCCAGAAGAGATCAGTTATGTAAATATTGAAGTCTTAGGCTGTAGAGTTGTGACAGTGGCTGGTGATTCCTGACATCCTAAATTATATGAAATGTATATTATTTTTAAAAAAACATATTTCTAATCTTTACATTTATAGTATCTACTTAACTGTATACATGATAGAAAAAGACTGATTAGATCAGCAACGTCTATTTTTAAAAAAATGTCTTTCTATCTTGATAAAACATATGTAATTATGGAATTATGATGATATAGATTTCATTACATTATTCCAGTAAGAATAATGTACAAACCCATTAGTGATGTGTTTCATGCAGCCACAGAATTATTCTAAGTTTATAATATTATAATTTCTGTTTGCCAATAACTGCTGGTTGGATCTTACTAAAACGTGGTCGAAAAAAAGGAGAAATAATTGGTCTTGCTTCTTGCTGTTCACACATTGAATTCTACTAGAGCAGACTTGTTACAGTGATTAAAATCTAATCTTGAAATGTAATTTTGATGGCTGGGACAGGAGAAGAACTGTAACACAATACATTGACACACTGGTTTTCAGACAGCCCTTTCCTAGGAATAAAGATTGTGACAAATTGTGATTCTTTCTATAATGAAGACATAAATGCTAATAGTTTATTCATTGCCTAATGTAATTTAAAAATGCATAAATAAATATACACAGGTAAAATTAAACAAACTGTAATTCCCCATTAAGTGGCATATTTAATGAAGCTATTAAAGCAACCGATCACATTATTGTTCTAATATTCCAGGCAGAAGTATGGATTACTGATGGTTGGTGTTACATGCTGCAGTATGGTGTAATGTTGTAATGTAGTAATGTAGTGTAATATTGTCATTGTACTGTAGTAGGGTACTCCAGTTCATGTTTTCCCTGCAGCATTCCTTTTTGCTGAGGATTCTAGCTGATTACCTTGCAGCTGGGATGCCATAGCTGAGGATTTGGCTATGTGTGTTAAGTAGCCAATGGGGATATGGCTCTCCCCTTAAATAGTTGTCAGCTGATAGCCTCCTTGCCGGTCATAGTTTCTATTTCTCTAGTGTTCCTGTCCGTGCTCATGTTTGGGTCTCATTTTGATCCAGCGTCCCTTTTGGTATCTCTTGCCTGCTGTGTTCTTATATAGTTCTCCTATGTTTTGAGTGCCCTGATCCTGCTACCCTCCGGTGTCTTCCCAGTTGTTGTTCCTTTACTCTTTCCTTACTGCCTCTGTCTCTCTCCTTGGTTGTGTGTCCTTGCTGTTTGCAGTGTGATTGCCCTATCTGTTGTTTGAATGATTAGACCGAACAAATGATGTTGACACGGAATAGGTTGAATTTAGCTCCTGATGAGAAGGTAAATCTTCAGCATTTAATGATAAGCTTCAGTATCTGTGCAATAAGCAAAAGCAAAGTATTCTCCCTGCTGTTACACCGCAGTGTAACGGCTGCAGCGGTTTCCTCCCTCCACGGCCCGGCTTACCTGCTCTCCAACGGCGCGTGCAGGGGAATCCCCTGCCGACAGCTTCCCTGGCAACCGCTTCCCTGGTTACCTAGCTCACCGCGGCTTCCGTGTTTAGCGCGCGCTCTGCTGCTGCTGGGGTTTTATGCGTTCCAGTTGCCCTGGGAACGCTTCCTGCTAGGGAGGGGCTCATCATCCTCCTGCCTATCAGAGGCCTTCCCACTTGTTATTAGGGGACTCCTGTCCTTAGTTTGGCGCCGGTTATAGCTTCTGTTAGTTCAGTCTGTGACCTGCTTCTTTTGTACTAGTGCCTTTGCCTTGTGCTCTGTGCCATTGCTTTTTGAGTGCCCCAGTCTCTGCCTTGCTTACCCAGTCCTGCTTACCCTGTTGTATACCTCTCTCACTCTCCCTCCCACCTTAGTGTACCTACCTGCCCTGGTTACCTTATCCTTCCCCGTTTGCATGTGTTTGTTTCCCTCCGGGGAGCCCCTGCTTCTTGCTTGACTGTGAGAGTGTTAGCCCTTATTTGTTTAGTTTGTCCTGTCTCGTCCGGTTTGTCCCTACCCCGTCTGTGGCGTCGTGTTTTCCGGTTTCTGTTGTCCGTCGCCGATTGGAATCTTCCGCTCTGCCTTTACCCCCTTTATCTCACCTCCTACCGTTACTTACCTATCTCTTCTCTCTTACGTTCTGCTCATCTCCCGAGTAATCTTCCTGGGGTGGTGCTCCTGACGGATTCCTACCTGCTCCAGTCTATCCCCACCATCAGGGGCTCTAGCGAACACTCGGTCCGAAATCAGGTGGTACGCCTTGGGGAATTGCTCGCTCTTTACCTCTTACAGTTACTCTGGTTCCAGTTACGGGTAAACCCGGTGTACTGTTCCATTTCCGCCTCCAATCCACGGTCACCCCGGTCCACCGACCTGGTAATCCCGAGGTACCGTAACATTATAACCGGCCAATTACTGACTCCCTTTAGGCATCCATTCAAACTACATTTTCATGCAATAATGCCAGATAAAACTGACAGTATTGCATAAAAATGAAGTTTTTAATATTTACAAACCATGCAGTTTCCATGGCGACCCATGTAAATATTGTCTGTCTCCGCCAGCTCGGTCTTTTCATAGCGGGCCAGCAGTTCGTCATATTTACTAAATGCCAGAGTGGAGTTTTACACTCACTGCGCTTCTGGTGTAAAAATACCGCCAGAAATAAGGAGAACATACAAACGCCACACAGATAAGGCCTAGTCCAGGAATCAAACTCATGACCTGGACATTACAAGGGGCATACATGGAGGCTGGACATTACAAGGGGCACACATGGAGGCTGGACATTAAAAGGGGCAGAAAATGGAATATGGAATTAAAAGGGGCAGACATGGAGGCTGGACATTACATGGGGCACAATTATAAAAAATTATAAGGGAGCTGTAAAAAGGATCGGAATTTATAAGGGCTGAAAAATTTTAGGGGGCTGCAATAATGGCCAATGAGGGACTTTTTTTTTTTTTTTTACAAAAAAAGCACTGGTTACACCCTGCAGCCACTGTAGTTATGCCACTACTTGCCTGATATCAACACCAATGATCTTGTTTGTAGCTTCCATCTTCTTTCTTCTGCCTATGAAACAGCAGTAAATAAAAGAAAACGATACATTGCCCAGTCTATTAATATAATATTCAGGATCCGTAACTGATTGAGTCAGTCATTGAGCTGGAGCTTTTATACTTAAAAAGTTTACCTGTCCTGTGATGTCCGTTGGAGCTTCTTCTCCAGCAATGTGAGGATATTCTGGATTGCTCTTTTGTTTGTGCTGCAAAACAAATATTGAAATAGCTCTATAATCAGGTGGTCTCTTTGCTAAACACATCTGGGGCAGCTGTGTACATATCATCAGAAAAGAAGAAGTTTGATAATAACCAAGAGTGACAAAAAAACTCCCCAGAGATCCCCAGGTAATGGTAAGTCGTGTGTTCTACTATATCCTAAACTTTATATCCTATTGCGGAAAAAGTGGAGAAGAGCATATTTCATTATATACATCCAAATCAAAGAGGACGGCATGGTGTGGAGATGAAACCAGACTGTGGATTTTTTAATTTAAAGGGAAAAGAGAAAACAGCTGTTTTCTTAATATTGCCCCTCCCTCTTCTCTCTCCCTTTCTCTCCTCTCTCCCTTTCTCTCCTCCCTCCCTTTCTCTCCTCACTATCTTTCTCTCCTCCCTCCCTTTCTCTCCTACCGTTCTTTCTCTCCTTCCTCCCTTTCTCTCCTCACTATCTTTCTCTCCTCCCTCCCTTTCTCTCCTTCCTCCCTTTCTCTCCACCCTCCCTTTCTCTCCTCGCTATCTTTCTCTCCTCCCTCCCCCCCTTTCTCTGCTTCCTCC
This sequence comes from Limnodynastes dumerilii, assembly GCA_011038615.1. Taxonomy (NCBI): domain Eukaryota; kingdom Metazoa; phylum Chordata; class Amphibia; order Anura; family Limnodynastidae; genus Limnodynastes; species Limnodynastes dumerilii. Next base: position 45,290 of record WWET01005755.1, read on the forward strand.
CTTCCATCTCTACCTCTCTTCTAAAGCCCCCTGTGGTGTGAATAGGTAGAGCTATGTTCACACCTAAGCAAATATTGTGCCAATAATATAATTCACAAACATTTAAAGCAATATTTCAAGAGTGTGTGTGTGCTCCATTATCATGATTTTTTGACAATAAAAAAGGCTGACTATTATATTTTTGTTTTATGAGCCTTCTAAAATAACGAATATTAGACAAATGTGATAGTGTGTACATTCAAACAGCTTGCACATATATAAATCTGTAAGGCCTTAAATTATGTGACAACATCTGTACAGCATCTATACAGTGTGTACAGAAGGACCATTTTTAACAAAGTTTTTGAACGTCTCAGATCTATTGTAAATTGGTATAGTGTGTACGCATGATTTAGGATGAGTATTATAACTAGCAATCTTCAGTGACATCGTAAGAGACTTCAAATCTGAAGTATGATTGTATAAGTTTGTAGCTTAACTCATTAATATAGCTATTTAGGGATTGTATGGAATACCAAGTTTACATTTTGTGTGGACACTGAGAGTCAATGGTGCATGTTGTTATTTCATTTTAAATACCCATTTATTTAAAAAAAAAAACCAAAAAAAGAAATATGGGGCAGATACAGGTTTTAAAAAGTGGAGATGTTGACCACAGCAACCAATCAGATTTTAGCTGACATTCTCTAGTATGTAATTGGAAAATGAGAGCTAGAATCTGATTGGTTACTATGGGAAACATCTCCCCTTTTTCAAACCCGCAGCTCAGTAAATCTGGCCCCAGGTCATCTACAAATGTTAATCTACAATCTTTCCATGAGCACAGATTTTCTACAGTTCACATGTAAGAGGCTAGGGCACTCCCATGACCCTCCCCTCTCATGGAGGGACTTCAGGTGATTACGTGTCTATAACCCTTCCTTAACTTCTCTGCGCATATCTCTTGTCACACAGGAATNNNCAGCACGGAAATAGCTAACACAGCCCATACTGTACAATTTATATGCCTCAGCTCACCCACAATGTGTATAATCGATCATGCAAAGTGTTGTGATGCCCAGAAGTATAAAATCGTGAATGAATGTAAACCAATTTCATGTATTCAGAGATCCGATTTTTATTATCTGCTGTTCACACAGCCCGACTTACATCCATCGCAGTCGTTATTCATTCTGGATCCAGCTCTATTTTCTTATCTCAGTTATACAATATTGTTGTTATTAATTTAATGTGGTCTTGGTGGTCAGCGTACAATATATTAATATGATAGTCTTCTTTGTTATAACAGACAAAAAGGTCATATCACATCAAAACCAATTAAAGGTATTAATTTACTTCAATGGCTGAAAAATTAATGTATTTAATTAAATCTCAAGTTAAATATGCATTCAAATAATAAATAGTAATGCCTTTGTGTACACAGAAAATAACTTAATAAATTAATGTATTTATATGTGCATGAAAAACAAGTGTCTAGAACTTGTTCTAATATTTGTAGCAGCTTCTGATAACCTTTAATTGACCTGAAAGCTTTAAGTCTCTTAGCTGCTTTTTATTTTGTTTCATTTTAATGAAATTCATTCTCTAATGGAGCAGCACAATTAAAAACTGTTGCCCTTCTGAGATCTGACACAGGAGTCAATTCAGTGGTAGAGTAAAAGCACACAAGTGAATGGAAAGTCTCACTCTAAAGAACTCCCTGCTCACAAATCAGAATTTCAATTGGATCCACATATTGTAAAGACATGAATTTATAACAGCCAGATTTTCTATAATTACCCAGTGATAACACCAGGGACATAACATGTCCTTTAGAAAGCAGCTGTAGGCAGGTGGCCATCTCTCTAAAATACAGTGAAGTTTAATCATTTGTATTTTATAATGTGATTCAATAGAGCAAAAAGTGTTTTCGGAGATTGACATGTGAGATGTAATTCCTTCAGCTTGACATTCTAGGATTATCTGTTTAAGCTCTTTAAAGCCTCAGGTGCTGTAACTATAGTACAGTATATTTTCCAAGTGCGATAACAATTTTAGGAGAGTTAAATCTTCAGAATTCACATTTGAAACTACTTGATTGGTAATTAGATGCTATGTTAATCAAAGAGAATCATTTATGAGAATGCCATAGTGGATATGATAATCATCTCTATAGGTTGAATAATTTTGTTACAGTGACCATATGTCCATGTATCTTTTCATATTCTCTCCCCATTTTGTACTAAATTCTTCATCCATAAACCTTGCCATCAGGAGTTTCCAAGAGCATATAAAACCTGGAGACTGCTGAAACATTTTACCATACTATGTGCAGGTCTGCTTGTCATATAACATTTCTGGGCAAGATTATCAAAGCACTTTAATTGTTGATATCAAATCCCCACATTACACATTGCTGTTATATGTTACATTATAATTAAACTATAAATCTTTAAAATAGGACAACAGTGTTTAGAAAATATTACTGCAGTCATTTAAAGAAAAATCTCTTGAATAAAAGGTATTTGTGGGAGACTGGCTGTGATGCTTTTTTAAAACAAATTTTTGGGGGTACCGTTTACCACTATGGGTTAATTACCACTTTGCAAAGACTGTGGCTGCATTTCTCAAAGCAGCAAGTCCCAAAACACATCAGTGTGTGTCCAGTAGAGGTGTCTGGTGTCTGACATACTCTGTCTTAAACCATTTAACCATTTAAACTAGGAGAGGGGGGCAGTGATACAAATAATAAAAATAGCTGCTCCCCTAACCAAAAAGTGTTGGGTGGCCAGTCAATAATGACAGATAATATAGCCACAGCAACAAATGGAAAAGAAAATATAAAAAGCAATATAAACATATCTAGCAATAATAATAAACTGATAAATAGGAGATTCATAATGCAACCTCTCAGAGCAATGTGTGCAAATGCTAGGAGCTTGGGAAATAAAATCGGCAACAAATGGAAAATATAAAAAGCAATATAAACATATCTAGCAATAATAATAAACTGATAAATAGGAGATTCATAATGCAAACTCTCAGCTCAGAGCGTGCAAATGCTAGGAGCTTGGGAAATAAAATC
>WWET01005755.1:54241-69215 GCA_011038615.1 Limnodynastes dumerilii
AACTCCTCAGCGGCACTCCCTCTCTGCTCTGGATGATGCTGACGTGACCTGAGGTGGCGACAGCATCACACTGAGCTCTGCAGCCGGCGCCTCCAGCTTCAGACAGAGCAGATCAGGAGGACAGGTGGGTGACTAAGCATGAGTATTGTAGGACTCATGCCCTGATGGCACCCCATCAGATGGGCATCATCGGCGCCAGGGCATGAGCCCTACAAAACCCACGTTAGTTACGCCTCTGCTAAGTGCTAAACATCAGAATAATAATAGCATAATGTAGATCTGACTTCTCTCAATTTCACATTTCACACAAATATAACGTTACAACTGTGTAGGATTATTGTACATTAATCTGTTAAACGCCATCAGACTAGAGTAATTGGTATGTAATTACTTGTACCCTTGAAGGTTACTCTTATCCACGCTATCTCCTGCAAATGTGGCTATTGTCTAATGGGACCTGGTTGTTACCTAGCAGCTGGGACGTTCTGGACTGAGGATTGGGTCGTGTGGCTCTCCCTTTAAATAGCCATAAACTGGTAGCTTCATCTCCGTTCTGCTATCTGTTCACCTGGATTCCTGTTCCGCCTGTCCTCGCTTGTTTGAGTGAATGATTTCATTTGGTGTTGTTCATTGTCCTGTCAGGTTTTTCATCCCCCATAGTTTTCCTTATTCGAGGTTGTGACTTGTGGCCGATCGCTTCCTCTCTGTGGACTATCTGACTAGCAAGTGTGTACCATCGTGCTTCACTCAATGTTATTTCCACTCCCCTGGAGTTCTATAGCCATGTGCTTTACCATCCTGCGCTTTTTCACTAGTGTATCCTGTCCACCCCATATCTCTCCCTGTTGGTGCACAGTGCTTTTCCATCCAGCACTGCAGTCTGTACGATGGTAATCTGGTACTGCTCACTTGCCAAGCGATTTTATTCTTTCACTCCTGTGTTTCAATGCTGTGGATCATAACTGTGTACATATCTGTTTGTAGTCCGCACGTTGTGTGGTCATTCTCTATACACTGTACTCTCATTCCCAGCACATCTCTTTGTGTACTCCATATGCTCTATGGTCACTTTCTATACACCACTGTTGTGAATATCTGTTTACTTCACTCCGTCTAGCTTGGAATATATTGGATTTTACTTCTGGTCTGTGTCCATGTGTATTGATAGTAATAGTGATAGTTGATAGTGTTTATACTTGGTGTGTGTCCTTGCCTTGTACTATTTACACCTGCCTCTAATTATCAGTATTAACTCCCTTATCAGTATCACCTCCCATCCATCACTGGTTATCAAGGGGCGCGACCAACTGGGTGTCTGCAGCTCAAGCCTATCCTCACCATCAGGGGCTCTAGTGAACACCAGGACCCAGTTAGACTCTGTGCCTTGGTGGCTATGTGGTACGATCATAACAATACATATATCTTTTCAAGTAGATGTAATTTTGTTCAATTAAAATCACACCTGGCAATAGGTTTAACCAAGCAAATACCATCAGAATTGCATCAGACTATTAAAATCATTCAGGTAGAATATTTGGTATAAACAATATAACTTTTTGTATCAATACAATTTCCATGTCAATACTGCAGCTTTGACAGCAGTTTCATTACTAAAATTTTACTTGGCTGACTATTTTGTAGACAGAAAAGCAGTCCAAAATAATATTTTGAAAGAGTAGTCCAAACAAAAGCTAAAATCTGTAAACATATGACAGGTAGAGTGAGAAATTAGCCTATCCAGACTCTTAAGATTATACCTCAAACGAGCACTACTGCCAACAAAATTCACAGGGCCCAGTACAGATGAACTGTACTACCCCACCCCTCAATGTGGACCAGTCAGAAAATATAATTAATGATCATCAATAGAACATGTAGTAAGAGCTTATGGGTGTACTGTTCCTAACTCCCTGATGGCAGCCCATTACATGTATCAATGCTATAGTTGTTGAACTCAGAAACCATGGAGTAACTAGCTACAGCATTTATATAGTATGACTACCATAGTAATAAGCACACTGACTGGAGACAATTGTTCGAATATTAAAATGCTTGAACCATCTAAGAACAAAACCCATCATTTCATTTGTTTTATATTTCCCAGTTTATTGAGCATTAGCACAAAACAACAAATTTGAAAGTTTAATAGTGCCACTTCTAATCCTTAATCCATGCACTTGGTGGTGATGGTCAGTAATGGTTTTTAAGTAATTAAAAATGAATTAATTTGAAACAAATGTTTTCAGTCTAAACTGAGTCACAATGCATTGTTTTCCCTTTTGTTTGATAACAGTTAACAGTTTTTTTTATCATAGAATACTATAAATTTTTTTTTTTTTTGCTCAGATTTGTGAAGGGTAATCAACCGTCCAGGATTACTGCAGACAGTCTGATAGTTTTGATTGGCGTCCAGAGCCCAGAGCAAACTTTCCTGGACAATACAATACCCAAAATACAGTTTTTTTTATTTAGAATTGCAGCCATGCCCGTATTGCATGGTTTCGGTCAAGTCATGGCAGTGTGTAAATCTGCCTTTCCATTCTGTATACTGCCGCCCTTCAATTGATTACTCATGTGTGGCATTTCCTTCCTTGGTATTTCCTGCTTTTTGCCTTGACCCCCAACCTTTCCGTGCCTCAGAGTGTGTGAGCTCCTGTGTTTGGTATCGCAGTCTGCTGCAAGTGTTGTTGCACTCGCTCCAGTATTCCACAGTCACTGGTGAGCTGGAGTGTTACTATCTACTCACACTTAATCTCTGTGGGGTAGATCCAGAAGTATGCTAGCGTATTTACACTAGCTGGAGATGTAAAAACGCTATTTTGCTTGTACTGTGCATGCGCGTGGCAGATGTTACGCCACGTAATTATTAACGTACGTACCAGCCTCGTATCAACAGTGTAACTACGAACGAAGGCACGTGACAGCCATACGACACCTGTAATTATGCTTTGGAGGCGGGGGGAGGCATTTAAATCATACAGTATGGGCATACTTAGACACTTATGTACGTGAAGCCTTTACGTACGTCAGTAGTTACGCTTTGAAGAGTCAAGGTAGGGTTTGGCAAGTGTAAAACGGCCAAAGTACGTATGCACGAGGGGAGTGCCTAGGGGAGTGCATAGAAAATACGCTAGCGTAAATACGCTTCGCGTTGAAACTTAAAGGGAACGTAGGTCTGGATCAGGTCCTGTGTGTTCAGGGGTTGCCATTTTCCTGCAACAGTATTCTTTGTGCTTACTATTACCATTTACTTGCACTTATTCTCTATGTATACAGGGGTTTCCTTCACTGACCACCTGTGCTTTCACTTTATATCATACCAGTTCCCTTAATTGTCAGTATGTCTGGTCCATGGGGTACTTCTGCGTGTTATCCGAGAGCGTAATCAGGATTCGCGCTGGTTAAGGAACTTGTTGTTACCATTAACAGTCGACATTGAGGACAATGGGCCAGATCCAGAACTACGTCTGTCTTCCATAGACGGACGTAATTCAATGAACAATAGCTACTGCGCATGCGTAGTAGCTATTGTACGTAATCTGTATCGTTTCGATTGCGTGTATGCGGTCGAAACGATACGCAGATTACGTACAATAGCTACTACGCATGCGCAGTAGCTATTATTCATTGAATTACGTTCGTCGATGGAAGACGGACGTAGTTCTGGATCTACCCCAATGACCTACTACTGCTAAATCCATCCACACCATCAGGGACTATGGTGTAAGCCAACTGTAAACTGTACTTTGATCTTTATTTCACCTCCAGCTCTGAAAAGCAGAGGGTGAGTCTCATCTTTTTATGTTGCATGGGGATCTCCAACTGTGGCCTTTCAGTCTCTCCCCCAAGGATCCTGTCTGCCTGAATGCTTTCTTCAAAGCCTTGGGGCTGCAGTATGATAAACAAAATTGTTCAGCCACCACAGAATCCCAGTTGCGAGTCCTTAGTCAAGGCTGAAGAGTACTGTGTGGTGATATACAGATGGACTATCAATTGTACATGGAATGATCATGCATTTTGTTGCCAGTTTTACATTGGGCTGGACAGAATCGGTCAAAGATGCCCTTGTATGGTACCCTGCTTCTGAATCTCTGGAAGACCTTATGTGTCTAGCAATCCAGGTTGTCTGGCACCTTATGGAGTGTAGAGTGGAGAGGTACTTCTCTTCAAGCTCCTCTTCTACCTTTCATTTCTCAACTATTGAGCCGATGCATCTTGGATGAATCCAGAAGATAGTCCCTGTAGTTAAAGGCACACAATCCATCTATCACAGGGTCCTGGGTAACCCAACACATTAGGGACCGGCCTTTGATAGAAAAATATTTGACTTTTGCTATCTGTTCATGTTCAGTGGAAACTGGAGATTACGGGCCATATTCAGATCCATTTTTTAAACTCAATTATAAGGCAACACCCACCAACAACCACGACACACCCCTTTCCTGGCCGTGCAATGGTAGACATACACCTTCATAGACCATTCTGATCTTTAAATGTGTACTTACGTGCGTTTAAGTCTTCCATACGTGCAATTCTTTATAGCCACGCCCTCAAGTGTTCATTTAAATGCCTCCCGCCACCCACTTTCATGTAAATTTGCAAGTATGTATTTCTATGTCGCCCATCCGTACGTATATCCCAAAGTGCGATTTACATGCTCGTGACTAAAGCACTTAAGAACGTATATTCAACGTACGTAAATAAAATTACTATGCATGTGCAGTTAAAACGTACCTAAAAATACGAACGCAACTCCATGTGAAAACGGATCTGTGAATACGGTCCTACCTCCTCAATATGCTCTTATCCTCTTCTTTCCACATTTCACAAGTTTTCTTAATTGATAAGTTTTCATTGTTTTCTTACCTTTGCTGTTTTCTCCTCTCTTCTTCTCCCTCTGTCCTATGCATCATGCTGCTGCTGCCATAACAACACATACACAATGCTTGGACGCAGCAGTTTATGCACTGTGTATGTGACTAATAGTGCTTGTGACTCTTTTGTATATGGAAACTTTATTACCAAGACATTGTTTAGAAACAAATAAATAAATGGTAGCAGCCAGCAGCCAATTAACCTACTAGCATATTTTTGGACATTGGAAGGAAACCAGAGCAGCTGGTGGAAACCCACACAGTCATGGGGAGAACATACAGATAAGGTCTCAGTGCTGCACAGCAGAGGAGCTATCCCCTGAATCGCCATGCTGCATACTTTACACTTATAGGAAGACACTTTTACGATGCTGAGGCATGTGTGAGCACTAGTGGGAGGGGGAGGTATAATAATTGTACGGTATAGGGGTGCTCTATATATGCTACCCTACAAAACAAATAAATATGATAGATGTGGATGGTTTCGGAAGGGCAGGGTGACATGTTTGATTCATGGATGCTTTTTAGCACAAGATAAATTCAGATGGATGTAGCCATGCTTGCTTTTACTTGCATTCATTCCAAAAAAATGTCTGCACTGAAAAGTTACAGGGGGTCATCTTCTTCACAGACAAGCAATTTCTTTCTTTTGCTGTGTACAGAAGTAATGTCGATTTTTAGTTCAGAAAAGTAATGCAATATTTTTTTGCTGCCCTAGATGAAGTAAACAGTGGGAAATTGGTGTGACAAATTACACCTGAACGTACACAGCATAAAATAGAAGCCATTGAGGAGCTATGCATGGGAGGCTGTACCACAGGAGTTGTTTTCAACAATTCAACATAAAAGCAGTAAATGCTCAGAGAAATACATAGCCAAACAATGTGACCCAAAAACCATTCATTGCAAGGTAATCAATAGCTTAGGAAATATTTCACTCAGATTCTCAGGTGCAGGAAGCATTGACCCGTCTCCAAGGGCTAATGGGACTCCCTGTTGTTATAAAGAGGCTTTAAAGAATAATCTGACTTCTCTAATGGAACAGAGAGTTGGTGTTTCAAAATGACACATACAAGAGATTTTCCTTTTTACACCATCCAAATGCAGTGAGTTCTTCTGTGGCATATCTATTATTTGTCTTTTCTGCTTAACCTTTACAATCCATACTGCACACCAATTAAGTGTTAAACTTAAAAAACCTCTCTCTCCTTTTTTATTTTGTGCGGTAGTTTGTGATTTGCTTCAGATTAAATCAGCTGGATGTTGCTAGTAAGGCAGCTACAGATGAGAATTCCCTCTTCCTGTCAGATGACTGTCCCCCTTGAATGTTTCTTCTGTGTAAATGAAAGCTACAACATTAGATCAGTCATTTACTGTGACCTTTCAGTATGACACAGAGAGAGGGATTCCATGTGTCCTTAAATTTCTACTAAACACTTTTTAACTCAATTTTCCCCTAAGTGTGCCTTTGCACTCAGACGAGTATGACACCAATGGTGAATTTCTTATAAATGCTGTGATTTATTCACCATGTAAAATGAAGTAACTGTCCCTGTTACTTACTGAGGTTATTTAAGGTCACAATGGTTTCCTGTTTTTTGCATGTCAATTATTTGCTATATCTTAATTAGACAAAATATGACCAGCGCTGTTAGTAATAGGGTAAGGGATATTGTAATAAAAATAAAAATAAATAATAAACAAATTGTAAAATCAAATAACTTCACTCAATATTGTTATCCCTATATCAAGGGTAAATATTACAAATGTCAAGACACTCGTATAGCGAAAAAGATGCCTTCCAGTGCAACTAATAAATGAAATACAATTTATTAAAACATATTAGTCAGGTACCAGAATAAAAAACAGATAAAAAATGCAGTAAAATAAGATAATACTTTCATAAGAAACAAAATATATCCAAATACTGCACTTTAGTGAACTATCAGACCAGTCATAAGACTCTAAAGATGGCGATTAGTGTTTAGATGTTGTTCTGAGGTTGATCAAGCCTCTAATTAACGCCAATGGTAAGAAAATCTTTATGATTCCAAAGACCGTGTTTCCTCTATTCAAAGCTCTATATAAATTGTTGCAAATGTCTCTGTTATATTGTATCCGCACACATGGTAATATAAAAACAAAGGGCTCACCCAGCCAGCCGTTAATTTCAGATATTCAATAGTGGCATGTGTCACCAGGGAATTTCATCTGAGGAAAAAGGCCTTTTTCCTCTGATGAAATTCCCTGGTGGAACGAAACACGTAAGGATGGCAGCAGGAGTCGGAATCCCAGAAGAATGATTTACATATACTAAAGAAAAATGTTAACCACACCCCTAGCTTCTTAGGAGCTAAGAAAATTCTTTTCTCCATATGCGTATATTTAGGAAGGGCTTTGTTTCCCAAATGAGAATCACACATATATTTTGGATTTTTAATATCCTCATGATTCACAGCTAAGCAAAGAAACACCTTAATTGATTAAATTAAGAAGCAGATTGATTGTCTTAGGCTTTCTTTGTTTTATAAATAACAAAAGGAACCCAAAAAATTTGTAAAAAATTGCAATATGCAAAAATGTAGAATATTATTAAAATCATAAATACTTATTGAATGATTAAGAAGCTATCAGCATTCAAAGCTGTTATAACATAAATATTAAAATAATACATATCGACATAAATTAGACCTAAGGTTACACACAAACAATGCAAACATGCTACAAGTTAAATAAAAAAACAACAACAGCAGTTTAAATAGATAAGCCTTTAATTGTTTCATTCAAAGCGAACACATGCATTCATTATAAACACACAGCAGCTGTGTGCTGAACAAACAAAAAAGCATGAGGCTTTGGCTCTCTGTTAACCATGCGGAAGTCAACTAAAGAATGGTTAGAGACATTCTTATCTTTGTTCGTGCATATGTTAGTTTCCACAAGGCCTTCGTAACTGTGAATCATTCCTAAGTCTCAAGGAACACCCATAATGTACATTAGCAGCTCGAGTGCTGCTCATTTGCATTAAGAGTCTTGCCCCTCAAGCCACGCATTCGAAAGGCATTACATTCCCAAGCATGAATCACTCCTTAGAATCATTTCTTATCTGTGACTCATTCTTACATGGTTTCGGTGTGTAGTTTTGAGTTCTGGGCATGCTCAGTTTAACCGTTCTTAAATATACGCACAGAAATCCTATTCTTACTTAGTTGTGAATCAGGCCCATATAATGTAGAAAGTTATATCTTTATGTTGTATACTGTACATCCATCTAAGAAAGAGAACATCTAAGCCAGGGGTTGTCAACCTTCTAATACCTACCGTCCACTTTTGTATCTTTGTTGATGGTGCCGCAATTTAGAGTAAATTAGAGTAATAAAGTAATTTTTAGATAGGAGGGGTTGTAAAAATGATGTACTTAAATGTATCTTTTTATTTTTGCATTATGTATGTTAATACATGGCTAATTTAAATTTCTGCATCTCCATCGATACAGCGACAAGTGTGGGAGCTCTGGACCAGAGGCGAAACTAGCGAGTTGTAGGCCCAGATGCAGCAAAAAAATATGCTTTGAGACCCCCACAGCTTGCACCACACACACACACACATTTCTCTCTCTTTATCTAGCATATACAACCCCCTATTTTTCCCCTGTACCTATCCTATATAACCCCCTTTTCTCCCTATATATCTATCCTACCTTTGCTGTTTTCTCCTCTCTTCTTCTCCCTCTGTCCAACACGGCTCACTCTGCTTTCTGAATGACGCCATCGTGACTTGTCACTTCATGCTGCTGATGTCATAGAAACACATACAGAGTGCCTGGATGCGGCAGTTCAGGCACTGTGTATGTGACTAAAAGTGCTTATGGCTCTTTTGCATATGGCAACTTTATTGACATAGTTTAGAAACTGACTATACAATATCCGGGTAATAAAGTTAACTTATACAAAAGAGCCACAAGCACCAGTCTAACCTCCATGCAGACAATGTCCACTGTAGTACCGCTGAACACAGTGATCAGCGTGGCCTCCCTTGCCGCTAACTACATCATCAGCCACTACCAGTTGTGACTGCTATCGGGGCCAAAAAGCCCCCATTGCCACCATGAAAGCTTGAATGACCCACTTGTGGGCAGTAGGGACCAATTTGACTACTACTGATCTAAGCGAAGGAACTTATCCATCAATGAATATGTTAGCACACTCCTAGTTCTAACAAACAGAACTCATTTCATTAAATGCCTTGTACAGGGATTTCCCTTGTTCTTAATAGACCTCAGTCAATGTAACCCCCACGGTGCAGGGACCTGGGCACTGCCCAGTTAGAGACTGGCATACTATTGACTTCTCTGGGGGGAGGGAGGGAATGCAAAGCAAAGGACTACATTTCTACATTAGCCTTCTATAAATATCTAGTTAATTAGATAACTTCTTTTAAGAAGATTAGTCACCATTTGAGGCAGATGTTTGTAATAGGCAATTAGCAGTTTTATATAGCTTCCACAGACATTTCCTAACAGGTGCTACTAGGCAAATTAGTTCATACAGTTATTATTTTGTTTGAATACTACTGGCATACAGGGTCTGTGGGGATGTATTAACAAATACTTGTAAAAAAATGTTTTCAATGACAGCAAAATGTTTAAACATTTAACCTTAGCTTTGTCTGTGTATAAAGCTATATTATAAATGTATTAGGTTCATTTTACTAATCAAGGCTAGACTATTGCGAAATTGGCTTTTTATGCTGCATGTCTTTTGGGAGTGCGCATGTGCCACACCTCTGGATCCACACATAAAGAAGCACTTACGTGAATCCAGTTGTGGGGCAGGATGTGGCGTTTGTGTATGCTAGTAAGAGGGTAGGTACATTTCATTTGTACAGTTATGGCATGTTATATCCCTTACGCCCAGACCAGTCTTCCCAGCTTTCACCAATTTAAATCAGAAATTTTATGGTAAGGTCCACGCATTGTAAGGGATCTGGATCTAGCCCAGTCTCTTTATCCTAGCTAGGGGCTAGCTGCAGTTCAGGCAACGGTTCATACAGTCATTTTCCAAAGGCACCTATGGTCGTATTCTTAGTTATGACCACAAATTCCAAGAAGCAGATTTGCTAAGCTGCAGGAAAGGAAAAGTGGAGATGTTGCCTATAGCAACCAATCAGATTCTAGCTGACATTTTCTAGTATGTAATAGGAAAGTGAGAGCTAGAATCTTATTGGATGCTATGGGCAACATCTCCATTTTTTCAAACACACAGCTTAGTAAATCTAGCCCCAGATGTAAGGAAAAATAACTCATGTGATGGCAGTGTATGATTGACCCTTTCACCCTACTCTATTTATTGCCATTGGCTGTTTATTGTAGCTTGTACAATAAATTTATTGCAGAACACAAATCCCACCAAAAACTGGTGCATGGAGTTGTTTATAGGGGAAAAATGCAGTTTATGAAATTTATCAAGTAAGTGAAAATGACATAATTAATGACATTGGTAATTTAACTTTTTATTTATTTATTTACATTTAATAGCATTAGTAACGTTATAACTTTATTTTATTTATTGTTTGTCATTTTTTATGTATTTATTTAGAACTAAAATGTTTGCAAGTTATTAATGTGTGCAATTATATATAGCAAAGTAGAGTAATACATTTAATTTATATTATACCCTCTAATTTCACCACCACATTTTTCCAGACCACTATATAAACTATTTCTTACAAGTACAGTATCACTGACATAAACAGACTTTTTAAACAGCCAGTACCATAAACTCATTTATAGGCTTCAGTAACGTGTACATTAGATATTTTAATGCTTGTTACATGCCAGCTTTTGTTTAATGCTTAAAAAGCATTTGCATGGTTTGTAAATCATGTTTCAATATAACACTGAACATAAGATGGGCACACTCACCCTATTATGCTAAAACTTGTTCACAATCTCTAATGTTTTCTACCAAACTAACACAGATGACCTTTTGCTTTCATGTTGGGCTAAGTTGTCAGAAGTACTTAAAGTGCCTTTTACCCAGTGCCAGATTAAACCCTGTGGAGGTCGCAAAATTTCGGGGCACCCCTTGTACGTACCATAGGGGGATGACATTGGAACTAAGCCGCTAGATGGAGATGACTATAACTATTGTACATTACACGTACGTAGATTCCACTTGCACCAACATTTTTTTTTTTTTTACAAACTGCCTGGCTGACAGGTTGAGCTTTTAAGAGGCAAACTGTAATGTGAATCTGATGTCTATGGTTTATTATGGCATTCTAATATTTAATATTAAAAAAGATATCATGTTTTTTTTTTTATGGAGATTGATACTTGGAATATAACTGACAATAGATACATTTCCTATACAATGGAGAAATAAAGTTTTTTAACAAGAAATAACTTATTTTTGAATGTGTTTGAAAGTAGTTGTGTGGTCGATCATTTTGCCTGTGGCCCTGCAATAATATGTTATATACAATAACTAAACATTCATAACTAAACATTTTGGACAATAGAAATATCAGGAGTGAATTCTCACACAGTATCCTGTCTTTGTAGTTTACGTCGATAAATGTGCTAACTTTCTTGACTTCTCATATGAACTATATTTTTGGGGGGGCGTTAAAACACAACAAAGTGATTTTAAGGCCGTAGAAAATACAGTTCCTTTGAGGAGTTACAAAATTCCCTAACACATTTATATCTTTACCTACCTCATAAAAGTATTGTGCATTTATTTCCCCATATATATGTAAAGTAATGGTGTTTTCTCTTGGAATTGACAAAGCCTGTATTTCTTAAATACTCTTGGCTCCCATTACCTGATGTATTTATTTTTGAAGCGATTTATTTTTTGGTACTCATCACATTTCAGTTTAACACTGTGATCCAAAATTCTGCACCATCCAGAGTTTATTGTAACTTAATTGGTTTGTAAAAAAACAAAAAACAAACCCCAAAACATAAACAAAACTTTTTTTCATCGTGATGATACAGATATCTGTAAATGTCCTATTATGGTAATATTTAAGAACAAGAAATTTTTATTTACTAATTATTCTTTCTTGTGCACACTCTGGCGCTAAAAGGTCCAACGGTGGATCAAAAGTCGTAAATATTAAGGTAGAGTTACACTTATGGAACTCCATGCGAGCAATGATATTTAGCCTATTTATGTGTAAGACTTTATTGGCTTTTATGTTTGTAGAAGAGCTACCTATTATAACATATTGACAGTATTTTATTGTTATTATGTTTGGTTGAGACAAGAAAATAATAATATATATAGTTCTGCACACATGTCTGTGTGTGCAGAACTATATATATTATTATTTTCTTGCTGACAGTCAAGGGCTTCCTTACGTTTTTAGATTGAAGCACATGAAGTACAGAAATATGGATCGGTACATAGACAGAGGGTGCATGTACAATATAAAGTGAATAAATGTGAATTCAAGAGCAATGAAACCCAGGACAGAGAGGTTTAGTCTGGTTGGGTCACAAAGTGTGCTGATTGGATAACGTATTCACATGCATTCAATGTGGAAATCTGCCGCTTTCAGCAGTATACATGCTAACTCTGATACCTTTGAATTGGAGTGACCATGTTCACAACATAGTAGCCCAATAGTGAATATTCAATGTTCTAAAAAAAAACACTTGCAGTGTTGTAATCAATCTATCTGGGTCTGCAATGTGTTGCTGCCAGAAATGTTGTCATTGCCTCTGTTGTGTGGCCACCAAGGAGTTGGGGATCTGCATAATAACTAGCAAAGATATTTTTGGGCAGCTATCTCTTGGCCTGCAGTTTGTACAAGTGGTATCTGAAATGTATCACTACATAGCTGCAGTTGTTCATCAGTTTTTTGGCATTGTGACCACCAGTACTTTGGAAAGCCCCAGGAGCATGATTTAAATATTAAGGCTAGAAGGCCAGACATAGATGTTTATTATGTAGAGCAGTGTCCTCTGAGGTCCCAAAAACAATATTTATGTATAGAAGGGCTCCAGAATTGGTACTGCTTTATGAACATTCCATTGCAAAGAAATGGTTAAAAATATTACCCATGTGTAATAACATATCGGCTTGTTGGGTCATGGGGGCAAACATTTGCCTCTGAATTATTTATAAAAATTTTTTTCCAAACAAGAAAGGTCATTTACCCAGATGCCTTTGGGGTTAAACAGTTAAATATAATGTAAATGTTATATGAACACTATAAACCCCTTTGGAGTGACCTTCCTGTGAATTAATTTGAATAAAACAAATACATTATGGATATTTTTACTTTCCAGTGCTGAATTACAATCTTAACAGTCTATGTAAAAAAAAAAAAATGAAATAGTAATAAATTAGGTTTTATCAATGTTTTTATACAAACCCTTAGAAGAACTGCATTAGATATTGAAAACACCAGAATATTGGAAAGAAAGATACATTTAGAATTGGTACTGTAACATTTACAAGTTTGCCTCCTAAATTGCGACAAAACTAAAATATTTTGCTTCACCAAATATTGACATAACCTAACATATGTAAATGTTCAAACAAAGATGTGAAAAAATCCAGATATGATAAATGAATAAAGAGGGGGAAACGATAAAGAATGATAAGCATGATATAATCTTGTTTTCATTTCTGAGGGGCTCATCCAGAGTTTAAGAGTAAGGACGAAATAGACACAAATGTAAACCTAAACAAAATCAATTTGAACTGCGAGGGAAGGCAAATTTTATCAGAAAAATTAGAATCAGAATTGTGAGATGAAATTTCCTAGCTCAACTCTAAATAACAGATTAAAAATTAAGCTAAGCTGTATGTAAATTCTATACGTAAATGCATATTATATGCATAATAGCGTATAAATAAATTAAACTGAATTTTCATATCCCTCACATAGCAAAATGATTTTGTGTACATTTATACCTGTTTTTCCCTTACTCTCTAGCTCTGGCCGAGCCTTCTAAAATGTTATAAAGTGCAACTAAATAACGTGTAGTAACTTCTTTGATATGGGATATGAAATCTATTATTACATTACCTACAATATGTATATGTATCATTACATCCCCTCAGTATTTTTCCTTACATACCTTTGTTACCATAAAATACAATTGCAATAAAGTAACACTAGAAAAGTTTTAAGGACACAATGTAAACTTTATCTCTTGATAGCAATGCAAAATGAGTAAACTATTAAAGCTTGAAATTCAGAGTGATAGTAACTCAGACCCCCCACTGAAACAAAGTATTTTTCAAAATAACTCAGAAATAGACACACTGCATGTGTTATGTATTCTAGCAGTATGCTAGTAGTTTCATTCCATCAACTAATTAATTAGTTTTCTCCACCTCATTTTCTTCTACCCTCTAGCAACATGCTCTGAAATGAGAATAGTTTGTAGTATCTGCTTCTATTGCAGTCATTTTAATTTACATTTTTTTCATTTTTTTGGGTGGGGGGGTATTTTCAACAGTTTGTTGTTGCTTTTTGATCCATTTTTTGCTCACATGTAAGGGTAAAAACTTAAATCTATAGGCTAGACAGAAGAGTATTTCATTCCGGATAATTGCCATATACGAAGGATAAATACATTCATTATATGTTCATTGAAATAGTCATTTGAACATTCTACTATCTAAATAAACTAGAATTCACTAAAGCAGTGAAGCTCTGCTATGGAATGACCACAAATTATATGCTTCAAAGAACAAGGGAAATGATTGGAAAGATGAAAAGATTATTTTAGAATGAGAAGGAAGACCCCACTGCTCCCCATTGTGGTGTTGACACAGAGCATTGGAGAGGGGAATCTTTCTATATTTGCACAATGAAATGATTACTCTCTAAATGTTTACAGTGGAAATGTCAATCCTAAAGTACAACAAAGAAATATGCCAAGGTAGAGGGAATATTGGCAGAATCTACTGATATACATGTTCATGTAAAGATTAGGTATAGGAGAATAATCTTAGTTGTATTTTACTTTAATAGTGTCACTGTGAATGCTTCCATATGATTTACCAAAGACAACATCTTATATACATTAGTTTGCAATATATGTTTGGGGCACAGTCTCTTAGATGGTATAA
>WWET01005756.1:19443-35498 GCA_011038615.1 Limnodynastes dumerilii
CTTTACGATGTTCCCTTTTAAAATTTAACATGGAATGAATATTGCACAATATTGCAAATCACCCACAAGGTGGGTGAATTTGAGGCAAGCTACAATACGATTGGATACCTTCACCATAAAGAGCATACTTTGCCGTCCCACCAGCACACTATTCTGAGCCCTTGACAAAGAAGAGCAAAATGCGTGTTGGGCACGGTGGGAACCCGTGGTCACCAGGACCCACAGCTATTACACCGCCACCTGGGCTCTAGTGCAGCAATGGTTTAAGGTATTTAGTATAGGGTCAGCTACAGACCCAGAATGGGTGAAGCACAACAGTGAGGTTGGTAGGCATATGGATAGGGTGAATATTTTTGTCTTAGATAGTTAGTTGCTGCTATTTTATTCATGACCACGGTGATATTGTGCTTGGAGCTGTGATGTTAATGCTGTTGGGATATTGCCATGTATGAAAAACGGATTTATTCCAACTTGCAGCTGTTTATTGGCTAATTATCTGAATTTATATAACTTATTTTTTCTTTGATCTCCTGATGGCTTTGTCAGTAAATTTTTTGTTGCTGTATCTTATTTCTGTCTGAACTGCTTTATACAAAATGTTACATAAGTATTCAGGTTACCTGGTGATTTAATAACATAAATATTTTGCTTGTAATAATTACTTTTGTGGTAATATAATGTATATTTTTAAAGTTGTTATCAATAAATTTAGAATATTTATGTAAAGTGTTGGATATTTTTTTCTGTTGACTTGCAATAGAAAGGACACAATTAGACAGGGGGGGGGGGGCTCTGGACTAATGTCACTCATCTAGTGAGTCCATTTACCTGCAAATGAACACATTCCTGACACAAATGTTAGGACAAGTATTCACCATTTCAGCAACATTTTACCCTACAACAGGGCATCTGTAAGTATGTATTTAATAAATAAAATGTTGAATTATTTAATTATTGTTATATGTTATACATTTTCCTTGTAATTTATCAGAGAATATTTGCACAAACTAACATTTTTATTATACATAACAGTAGACTAAACCTACAGTAGCATCTGGGTGACTGGGGAAAATAATGTAATATCATTGTGCTTGGCTGTTATATGATCCAGAGCCATACTAAGGTTCAAGCCTTGACCGCTCCCAAAAAACCATTCATTTATATAGGTTATTTCCAAAAACAAGGTCAGGATTTTTGGTGCCAGTCTGGATCTACAGCTACTATTTAAAGATGAAACCTCTAAGCTTCTACCTCTGTTAAGCTGCTTTAATCATTATGTTTACTTTGGGGTGCACTAGATTCTTCATTGGTGAACATTGAGAGTGAATCATCATTTTACTTCAGTGAAGCCTAAACTCTGCAGGTCTCATACATGCCCTAAATTATTTTTTTAATAGCATATGTGCCCTCTAATTTGTTTGCCTCTGCTCCCTCCTCTACTTTCTTACCTGTTGCCCTGTCATTATCTTCCTATTGGTATTTATCCCTTAAGGGTTTAAGGTCTAATTAGTAGAGCCATAATGCTTATTAGGTAATCTGTTACTTAGTAGTTTCCTAATCTGCATTATTACAGATGTGTATAGATGTGTAATTTAGATTATTACAGATGTGTATAGAGACACCTTCCTGAAAATTCCACCATGGTGCTGCATTTCCTATGATGTCAATTTTAACATACTGTCACATCATGCTGTCAGTCACAACAAAAAGTTGCAATTCATAGTGTAACTACTAGGTGGTCTGTGTATCATGCAGTGTAATGTATTTAACCTGTGTAACGCAGAATGCATTGCATTTGGGCTCTCAAAGTGTGTACAGTGGAGCTCAGATGCTGCTTTTCATTCTTAGCTGCTCGTTTCGCGACATGGTGGGAAAGTTACATTGCGGTCCATTATTAAGTCAGTAAAGGTTTGTCTATTTACCAGTTAGCAGCTGCTGGCTCAGACAGTGAAGCTGACATCACCCATTACCTGATCTTTGTAGTAAACCATTAGCAGGTAATTGAATGAATGAATAATGTCGACTCCATTGTCTGATCTCTGTAGGAAGCTGTTAGCAGATAATCGTTAAGTAAACAAAGGTTTAATGATTTCTGAAGCACTATTTAACTTTCCCCAGTAGATGGGCCCACCATGCATGGCAGAGAGGGTGGTAGATAACCTGGTATAGGCTGGGGTAGGTTGTTCCGGTGCAGGTGGGCGTAACAGTAGATGTTTTGGATGCGGGAGTGAACGATAGTTATCATGTGGAGGTAAGGCAGTGTGTGCTCCAGAAGAGGGGGAGGATGGAGATAAGGGAGGAGAGGTATGGAGCAGTGGAAGAGGAGAAAGTCTTGTAGGTTGTGGGGAGGATATTGGAGAGAATTCTGAAACAGATAGGAATCCAGTGTAAGGATTGACATGGGGGAAGGGGGGTTAAAGGTGGAGCAGTAAAAGAGGAGATGGGCCAATAGGAGACCAGGAGGTTACAGTAGGCAAGACACAAGTGAGTGAGATGAGACATTGCATTACCAAGATGTAAAAGAATTTACACTTCTCTTCTCCACTTTAACTTAGTTGCTCTTCAGAAAGTAAAAATACAAAAATAAACAATAAAATACAAAAGATTCAAAAATGAACAGACATGATAAAGCTGCAATACAAATGTATTTGCTTGTCCAACGTTTCAGTTGAATGTTACAACGTTCATTAAGAAACAGTATAAGATTTAAGTAACTTGCACTCATATATAGTATATCTACATGTACAGGAGTACATTAGACATTTTTACCTACGCTTATTGTCCGCCATGTTATGGGACACCCAGAGCAGGATACTGAAGCTGTTTGCTTTGTCACAGAGAAAGTCACATCTCCAGTACTGTCACAGTGATACTCACATTCTGTTATATGGGACATGGAGCATGTTCCATAGGATGTGTAGGCTCACAAGGGGGAAGACTTGTCAGTAAACCCGCCTCATGTCACATTATATCACATCCTCACATCCCATTTCCTAGTTCAGCCAGGCTGTATATTGACACATATGTAGAATAATGTACAGCATTGTATTTTGACAGGATCTCAACTGAAGTAAGTTGAGTTGTTTATTCTAACCATGGCTTTTATTCTGTGTATTTATATAATGTTTTGTGTAACTGTGTATATAATATTTATTAATGACTTGTTCATTTTGAAATAATATCCATATATTAATGTTCCCAGTGGAGTTAAATGACACCACACAACAGAATTCTTTTAAATTATAGTTGTTACGGCACCGCCGGATTTACCTGAACCGGAGTACCAAGGTGGCCGTCTGCAGAGGTGGATATTGACCCAAAGGTACCCCGGGTTTACCTCGACAGAGAACCAAGGTGACCTTGAGAGAGAAGAAGAGGAAGCCGGGTAGCTCACCAGTTAGTAGAGCCTGATGTCGGACCGGGTGTTCGCTAGAGCCCCTGATGGTGGGGATAGACTGGAGCAGGTAGGAATCCGTCAGGTTACACCCCTTAGAGAATACCCGGAAGAGGAAAGGGAGCAGCGGGGAATGGATAAGGAGAAGAGGGTAAGTAGCAAAAGCAGTACCAGAAGGGACTGGACTGAGATAAACCACAATCAACACAAAACACTGACAAGAGACTGGAGGAAGAAGACGGGACGGACGAGACTTACTGACAAACTAGGACTGGCTCACACACACTCACTCACACACTTATACAACTACCCAAAAGGGCACAGACACTAACTCACAGGAGAAGGCAGGGGAAAACTACACTGGATTAGCACAATAAGGTGGGAGAGCAGGTGATAGGAACACTGAGGATTAGAGGCAAGGACCAGGGCTGGATAATGGAGGACACTCAAAAATCAGAAATGCAAGGAGAGAGCAAAATACAAGGCAGGCACAGACACTGAAAAAACAGATTCTATAACCGGCACCAGGAGGAAGACTGCAGGGATCTAAATAGAGGCTGCTAGCCTCTGATAGGCTAGCAGCTGACAAGCCTATGCTGCGATGCACGGGGAGCGCGCCTGACTGACGCTGCGGTGATGCTCCCACGTGTCATTGTTTACATCAGTGATGGAAACGTCGGGAGCCGCAGGGCGCGAGGAGAGACATGCGGCAAGCGGACTGCACGGACGAGGGGAACGAGGAAGGTAAGAAAACAGCGCTGACCGTGGCAATAGGTTAATAAAGACGGGCAATGATATTCTACAAAGAAACAAGAGCAAAATAAATGTCTGTATATAAAATGCTGAATATAATAGGCGACGGTGAAGGCCACATTCATATGCAACGCACAGTCCCTGGGTAGAGCCTCCTGGTTTTTACATACCTAAAGTATTAGTATTAAAACACCGCTAGGCTGGCTTAAAAATATCCTATTAACTAGTTTGATTTCCATGTGGGATTTTTTTTTAGAATATAATAAGATGATTAGAGTTCTTCCTGGGCTATAAACGTCTATCCTTTTTACACATACATATTTACACCCACCAAAATATCCAGACCTCAAAACAACTTCAATTTACACTGTTTTAATTAGCAATCCTAACACCCAACGCATGGATCTGATAAGTCTTAATTAGCGAGTATAGAGTAAGTTGAGAAAGCCTCTCTTCTTCAGGTACCATTATTATGCACATATATAACAAGCAATGATGGAATATATTAAACACGACTGTCTTCTGCATTTTTTTTACTGATAACACCACCATTTATCCTGACAACACGAATGCACCAATGAGCTCTCTGTTTCCCGTTCCATGAATTCTCTCAAAGTCAGCACAAGATTCACTAAGTTCTTTGTCACAACAAACATGTCACTGATCATAGATCCTCCTAGAGCTACTAATGAGGGATTCCAATCATCCTGACAATGGTTCTGGATCTAAACAGGATAATGATTCCGCTGTTTCAATCTGTCCACTGTGTCCCCCGCGTATATGAGATGTGATCATTTTTATTTTGTAAAATTATTTTTTATTGACAAAAAAAATTTCACATCAGTAAAATAATGGCTGATTTCATGGGCTTGGAGCTGTGACCAAAGATGTGGTCAATATGTGCCAGCCTAAGGCTATCAGGATATATGGGCTGCTATCTATCTATCTAGTGGTGAGGATATTGGAGAGAATTCTGAAACAGACAGGAATCCAGTGTAAGGATTAACATGAGGGAAGGGGGGTAGAGGTGGAGCAGCGTTATAGGAGATGGGCCAGTGGGAGACCAGGAGGTTACAGTAGTTGAGATGGGAGGTCACAAGTAAGTGAATGAGAATAGAAGAATAATAGAAGATGTAGAAGAATTTTCACTTCTCTTATTCACTTTTACTTAATTGCTCTTCAGAAAGTAAAGATGCAAAAATAAACAATAAAATACAAAATATTAAAAAATTGACAGACATAATAAACCTGCAATACAAATTCATCTGCTGGTCTGACATTTCAGTTGAATGTCACAATGTTTATTATGAAACAGTATAAGATATAACAAACTTGCACTCATATATAGTATATGCACATATACAGGAGTACATTAAGCGTTTTTACCTACAGTTGTGTCTGCCATGTTATTGGGACACCCAGAGCATGATTCTGAAACTGTCAGCCTTGTCACAGAACAGGATACATCTTTAGTACTGTTATGATGATACTCGCATTCTGTTAGATGGGACATGGAAGGTGAATAACTCTCTGTGCAAGTGCACGTTTCATAGGATGTGTATGCACATAAGCAGGGGCGTCCCTAGGTTTTGCGGGGCCCCAAACCAGTGGCCGCCAGGTTTGCATGTGTGAAGTAAAGGCCCAGCGCAGGGCCGCAGCAGCCAGTACAGTGCCGCCGGGTTCATCATCCTGGCATTTCTGTACTGGCTACCCCGAGGGAATGGGCGTCTATATGGCCTATGCCATGGGCCGCCTATGCTCATAAGGGGGCGAACTTGTCAGTAAACCCGCCTCATATTACATCATATCACGTCCTCAAATTCTATGTCCTATCTCAGCCAGGATGTATATGGACACATCTGTAGAATAATGTGTAGTGTTGTATAGTGAAAGGATCTCAACTGAAGTAAGTGAGTTATTAGCTCTAACCATGCCTTTTATTCTGTGTATATAATGTTTTTGTGTAACAGTTTATAATATTTATTTATTAATATTTATTAATGACTCATTTATTTTGAATTAATATCAATATATTAGATATATTAGGTATATCCATACAGAATTAAACTCTTTCTGTGCGCAAGGAGCTCTGTTATGGAACACATGACGCACATGTACAGTGCCATGAAATCACCTGACTTCAGCAAGCAGCTGAGACTCAGCTCCTGAACACACCAGCCACCGGGGTTTGAGTTCCTGAGTCCCCCTGACCCGCGCCATAGACAGCTGCCTAAACCATCCCAGTGGTAGTACCGGCCCTGTATATGTCTCATTCTGGATCAGGATTTCTCCTCCAACTGCATCTATGTCCATAATGATTCCATGTGTGTCAGTCATCACAGGGACCTTTATGCTGCACACAATTATATATTGGGTCAGCTGTATTTTATAAGATGTTATATCAATGATAAACTACATCTCCAGTCACATGCATTCAGAAAAAAATCATAGATAATTGTATCCTGACACTCAAGAGATAACATTCTGCCAACTTTACACCAAGTGGACGAGGCTCCTATTATACTATATATCAGCTTAATAGAGAGACACATTGGCGTATCTATAATGGGTGCAGGGTGTGCAGTGCACACGGGCCCCTCAGAATAGGGGGCCCTGTGGCATGCATCCTGCACCCTGGGTTGGCAGAGGAAGGGGGGCCATTCATCATCTATTTCTTCCCTCTAATATCTTTTGGAGGGAAGAAATAGATGCCAAATTAGTCCCCCTTCCCCTGAGGTGGAACTGTCCCGATTTGCGAGTTGAAAGGGGGTGGGGCTTATATTGCCATTAAGCCCGCCCTCTGGACAGTCCTGTCTCAGGTAAGGGAAGGGGGGGCCCATGTGCAAATGGGAAGGGGGGGCCCATGTGCAAATCCTGCACACGGGCCCCCTCACTTCTTAAAACGCCCCTGGAGAGACAACTGACATCTTCATGGCAGAAACATTACATCAGATGATCTATAATGAGAATAATTTACATATTTCCTGTTTTACATACAGAGTAATGATGTTATTTCCCTCTAGATGTCATGTGATATAAACAGTCTGCAGTGTAATCCAGTGATCTGTGTGTGTGACAGTGCAGAGACATAAAGATGGCTCCTCTCATGTATCTACTCTGTGTCTTCTGTCTCTACATAGAAGGTATAGAGAGAATCTTTATTAACTGAATTATTTGCCAATATATCATATATCAGCAGTGATATGATATATTACCTATGGTCATTATGAATAATGTTTTGTGCTTTTGTTACAAGCTTCATGTGGAGAGATTGTGATGACTCAGAGTCCAGGACAAGTCTCTGTGTCACCAGGAGATAAAGTCACCATCTCATGTAAACCCAGTTCCAGTCTCTATTACAGTGACAATGCCAAATATTACATACACTTGAACCAACAGAAACCAGGACAATCTCTAAAACTACTTATCTATTTTGCAAACACTCGTCACACCGGGGTTCCAGACCAGTTCAGTGGATCAGGATCAGGAACTGATTTCACTCTCACAATCACTGGAGTGACAGAAGAAGATGCAGCAGATTATATCTGTCAGCAATATAGGAGTTATCCTCTCACACAGTGATATATATAGTGCTGTACAAAAACCTCCTTTCTCTTTTACACAAGTCATAGAAACATTATCTGTGAAATTGTAAATCCCCAAATTTACAGATCTGTAAAACATAAACTTACACTTTTTAAGTTCTGGATACTTAAATACAGGTCAGTACATGTGAGATTCAAAATGACCAAAGGAATATCATAGACAAGCAGGAGTGTAAGTAAGGTGATACAGGAGGATATGCAGTTAGAAGACATTATCTGAGGATTTACATTACCATCTGCCCTTCCCAGGTGATGAAGAAACATGAAGGCTCATACCTAACGTGGCCATACGTCCCGTTTTGAATGGGACAGTCCCGTTTTTTGATGGACTGTCCCATTGTCCCAGTGCCCTGCTTCGGGACGCCAAAATGTCCCATTTTCAGAGAGCAACAGGTGACATACACAAGATGTCACCTGTTGCTCACTGATAACAGGACATTTCGGCATCACATACTTACTCTGAGCCGGACTGGCTGCCGCTGGGTCCCGATGGCCTGCTCACCCGCCCACAGCTCCATTCACAAGACGTCAGCATGACCTAAGGTCACGCTGGCATCATTCTGCAGAGCGCACCGCGGAGGAGAGAGCTGGAGGTAAGAAGACTTCAAGAAAAGGTAAGTTTATTATGTGGTAGAAGGTATTTTGCTTTGGGAAGTGTGGAGGGGGCACACACTAAAGAGGCAGCTATAAGAAGGAAGGGGCAGTAAGGCTGTCTGCACAGAACTTAAGAGGGGCAAATGAGGCTGGCTGGACAAAAATAAAGGGGGAAATGAGGCTGACTGAACAAAAATAAAGGGGGAAATGAGGCTGGCTGGACAAAAATAAAGAGGGAAATGAGGTTGACTGGACAAAAATAAAGTGAGAAATTAGGCTGACTGTACAAAAATAAAGGGGGAAATTAGGCTGACTGGACAAAAATAAAGGGGGAAATGAGGCTTACTGGACAAAACTAAAGGGGGAAATGAGGCCGGCTGAACAAAAATAAAAGGGAAAATGAGGCTAACGTGACAAAAATAAAAGGGGAAATGAAGCTGACTGGACAAAAATAAAGGGGGAAATGAGGCTGACTGGACAAAAATAAAGGGGGGAAATGAGGCTGGCTGGACAAAAATAAAGGGGGAAATGAGGTTGACTGGACAAAAATAAAGGGGGTAATGAGGCTGGCTGGCAAAAATAAAGGGGGAAATGAGGCTGGCTGGACAAAAATAAAGAGAGAAATAAGGCTGACTGGACAAAAATAAAGGGGGAAAGAAGGTTGGCTGGACAAAACTTAAGAGGGGGAAATGAGGCTGACTGCACAAAAATAAAAAGGGGGGAAATAAGGCTGGCTGGACAAAACTTAAGAGTGGGAAACAAGGCTGGCTGGACAAAAATAAAGCGGGAAATGAGGCTTACTGGACAAAACTAAAAGGGAAATGAGGCTGGCTGAACAAAAATAAAAGGGAAAATGAGGCTGACTTGACAAAAATAAAAGGGGAAATTAAGCTGACTGGACAAAAATAAAGGGGAAAATGAGGCTGAATAGACAAAAATAAAGGGGGAAAGAAGGCTGGCTGAACAAAACTTAAGAGGGGGAAATGAGGCTGTCTGGACAAAAATGAAGAGGGGAAAATTATGCTGGCTGTACACAAATAAAGGGGGAAATGAGGCTGACTGGACAAATATAAAGGGGGAAAAAGGATGGCTGGACAAAACTTAAGAGGGGGAAATAAAGCTGACTGGACAAAAATAAAAGGGGAAAGAAGGCTGACTGAACAAAAATAAAAAGGGGGGAAATAAGGCTGGCTGGACAAAACTTAAGAGGGGGAAATAAGGCTGTCTGGACAAAAATTAAGAGGGCAAAATAAGACTGGCTGGAGAAAAATTAAGAGGGGTAAATAAAGCTGACTGGACAAATATAAAGAGGAGGAAATAAGGTTAACTGGACAGAAATTAAGAGGGGGAAATGAGGCTGGCTGGACAAAAATTAAGAGGGAGGAAATAAGACTGTCTGTAGAAAAATAAAGAGGGGGAAATGAGACTGTCTGGATAAAAATTAAGAGATAAAAGGCTGGCTGAATAAAAATTAAGATAGGGATAGAAGGCTGGCTGGACAAAAGGAGGGGGCAATATGGCTGACTTGACACAGAAGAAGGGGGCAATAAGACTGTCTGGACAGAGAAAGAGGGTGCAATAAGACTGGCTGGATGGGGGTAGATTTCTGTACTTTATTAGTTAATTCCTCATATAGTTTTACTTTCAGAATGTTGCTTTAATTAAGAAAAAGGAAATCTGCGCTATGAGAAGAGAAAGGTGGATATAAATTTATCTGAATATCCCCAGCTGCTTAACCAGGGTTGACTAGACCCTTAAAACACGGAATAAACAAAAAGAAAGGGGGAAAGATGGTTGGCTGAACAAAACTTAAGAGGGGGAAATGAGGCTGTCTGGACAAAAATTAAGAGGGGAAAATTATGCTGGCTGTACACAAATAAAGGGGGAAATGAGGCTGACTGGACAAATATAAAGGGGGAAAAAGGATGGCTGGACAAAACTTAAGAGGGGGAAATGAAGCTGACTGGACAAAAATAAAAGGGGAAAGAAGGCTGACTGAACAAAAATAAAAAGGAGGGAAATAAGGCTGGCTGGACAAAACTTAAGACGGGGAAATAAGGCTGTCTGGACAAAAATTAAGAGGGCAAAATAAGACTGGCTGGAGAAAAATTAAGAGGGGTAAATAAAGCTGACTGGACAAATATAAAGAGGAGGAAATAAGGTTAACTGGACAGAAATTAAGAGGGGGAAATGAGGCTGGCTGGACAAAAATTAAGAGGGAGGAAATAAGACTGTCTGTAGAAAAATAAAGAGGGGGAAATGAGACTGTCTGGATAAAAATTAAGAGATAAAAGGCTGGCTGAATAAAAATTAAGATAGGGATAGAAGGCTGGCTGGACAAAAGGAGGGGGCAATA
Organism: Limnodynastes dumerilii; assembly: GCA_011038615.1. Classification (NCBI taxonomy): domain Eukaryota; kingdom Metazoa; phylum Chordata; class Amphibia; order Anura; family Limnodynastidae; genus Limnodynastes; species Limnodynastes dumerilii. The sequence continues at coordinate 30,146 of WWET01005756.1, forward strand.
TGGCTGACTTGACACAGAAGAAGGGGGCAATAAGACTGTCTGGACAGAGAAAGAGGGTGCAATAAGACTGGCTGGATGGGGGTAGATTTCTGTACTTTATTAGTTAATTCCTCATATAGTTTTACTTTCAGAATGTTGCTTTAATTAAGAAAAAGGAAATCTGCGCTATGAGAAGAGAAAGGTGGATATAAATTTATCTGAATATCCCCAGCTGCTTAACCAGGGTTGACTAGACCCTTAAAACAACATAGTAAAGAGAAAAAGGAAGCGCTATGAGAATATCAGATAATTTATTTAAATTACACCAAAAAAACTCACAATAACATTTTTTATAATTCAAAATGAATAAGATGACAACCAGCATATAGAGATTAAAACAGTAATTCTATGATGAAACCACACATGCATAAAACATCATATAAAATATGAATATCGTTATCTGGACTTGGATGAATAATGTATTCAGAGTAAGCTAGCCATCTAATTAGCCATATTCTGCTCCAAGAAGGATATGGAGTGGAATGGGTAAACTAATAGTGCTTTATCATACAAAACGTCTCTGGCAAATGACCAATAAAAAATGTGTAAAAGGGTGCACCCTAAAACTTCCAGAGTGTCCTGAATGTATGAATGAAAAAGCAATGGGTGAATAAGTCCCCAGATATCAAGTCTGCGTCTGCAAATGATGAAATATAAAGTTAGAAAAATGCACTTATGTGCAGATGATACTTGCGTAGAATATGATGAATGGTAAACGGAAAGCTGGCGAGGTATTGCCTCTACAATTCCTTACAAACACAAAGCAGTATATGTCCTAGATGTAAGGATATAGTGGTGATCGGCAGAGTGGAGGAACAGACTCTCGTGTCTGATGGAAAATAAATGCATATAAATCCCTTCAATATATAGAATGATAAATGTTCAGTGAGAAATGCATGATTCTTGAGCCTTCAATTGGCGGCTCAGGTATAGCAATAGTCGTCAGAATATAGGGACAATGTTTCGTATCCAGTGGGAGTCTGAACAAAAATGCCCCTTCAATACATGAGGAAATGCTTGGTCCATCTGTAATGCAAGGTAGCCGTGCCTTCAGTCGTCAATTAGATGTGGCTGATTAGTTGGTTAGTCTTAGAGTTGGCAGAAGCTGTGGGTATTCGTAAATCCCAATAAATAAATTCTCACTCCCAAAAACCTCCTACTATGCAGCGTCCAGATGCAAGAGTGTGGTAGAATAAAAAAGTCAGCTGTGTCAGCTACAAGCTCTTACGCGTTTCTCCAGGAATTGGTTTCATCAGAGAGTGAAGGTAAGCTCAAAAGGTTACCTCCTTTTATTGAACTCCAGCAGGTGTATCTCCATTGCTTAATTATAGGAGCGATATTGACAGCAAAACACAAGAATCAAATTAAAATACAGAAGTCAAATTACAATACAATAGCTGATAGCTTACATGAATATAAATATAGTGCTATCATGAAATATCTTCAGCATAGAATGAATTAAAACATTTATTTACTAAGATGAAAAATATATGAAACGGATGAGTGGTTATCATCCAAATGAAAACCCTAACCATAGTTGGTAATACAAGGAATATAAAATAAATAAATAGTGTAGGCCAAGTAAGAGACCGTAACACAACAAAAATTATATAGATAACAGTATAAAATAATATTAAATCATAAACAAAAATGAAACATTTAATTAATTCATTAGTATTGACCTATCTAATATAGGATATGATCCCATGACTCTGAGTATCTCAAACAGACTCCCTAGCTCTAGACCATCTCCATCATTTTAACTAAAATGTAAGTAAGTATAGATTATTTCTGTAGTAGCCATGTATATTAAAAAAAACACTAGAGACACTTGTTGTACAACAATCTTGTCACGGTACTTGATGGAAAAATTAGATTAAATAAAAACCAAGATATTCATAACCACAGTTGCCATATAAATACTAAGTATTAAATAAGTAATTAATGTTAAAGTCGGCGTGTAAAGTGCAAATATAATTAGACTTAATAGACAGAACTAACCAGAATTAACCAATACCAAGCGATACAAAAATGACACAGGAAAAAACTAGGATGAATGAATCAATCATGATCCAGTACAATAGAGTCATTGAATCCATTCGGATTGAGCGTATTCAGTCTGAATATCCAAAATGACTCCCTCTTACATAGAAGAGAGAATCTATCGCCCTCCCTGATGGTGAATTTGATCTGTTCAATCCCTTTAGTCGTCAAGGAATCAAGACTACCACCATGTTTGCTCCTCATAGAGTTGAAAGATTCCATATGATTGACCAAACATTTGGTCTTAGTTTTAGAGAGGAACCTATGGAGATAAAGCCGGAGGACGAGGATTTGGATAAAATTATGAAAAAGCTTACCTCTGTCCTCCTTAAAGAAAATAAACTTTGGTGGGAGATTGTTGCACTAGAAAAATACACAGATGAACATATTATTCCGAAAGGTTTAAAAATTGATAAGAAACCCACATTTGAAGTAAAAAGGGAAAGATTCACAGAGGAATGGAAATCCATTTTGGACTGGTGCTCTTTTTCTTTGTTGGAACTTATTATCCAAGAAAGAAGAAGAGACCTAGGTACTTTAGAAGAGGAAATCCATAAATTGGAGGATCAAGTAATCCCCTTCTCTGATATAGAGGAGTATAAAGAATTGGAGCAGAGAATGCGAAATAAAATAAAGAAAAATGAGAAAACTATTATTATGAAAAAACAGGGTAAATTTTAAGAGATAAAGAAAATCCAGGGAATAATATTTTAGATATATCCATTGATATAGAAAGTCAGGATATTAGAATTTTAGAGAATTTGGGCCTGATCCTGAGCTACGGCCGCCGTCGCTAGTACGGCGGCTGTAGCTCTAATGCGCAAGCGCCGGGCAGATGTTGCCCGGCGTTACTATGGAAACGCCCGATCTTAGATCGGGCGTCCATAGTAGCGGCGTTGGGAAGTGCCAGGGGGGAGTGAGCGATGTAACGCTGAGCGTTAGCACGCTCAGCGCTACATCGTTGATCTGGATCAGGCCCTTTGTCACTAATGGAACTTAATACAAGCCAAAAAGAGCTTAAAAAGACACCTAAGGATCCACTAAAGAATAATGATGACAAACAGGAAAAAAAACCTCACTGATATACAAAAGGAAAGTACCAAAATAGGAATAAATAAAAGTAAAAATAAAAACAAAAATAAAAACATAATTTTAGAACAAAAAAATCCTACTAAAGGTCAGAATGATAAAGTGAATAATAGAGAAGTTTAAAGTGATAAAAAGGATGGAAATTATAATTCATTAGGAGATAGGGAGTCCCTAAGATCCCCATACAAAAGGGAATATAAAAAAGAGATATACGACCATTTTTCACCTCGTTATGATGGTTGTTCAGATTTCAGGGGCCCTCCTAGGGGTTATGATAAAAGAGATCACCAAGATCCCCCTCTCAGAGGATATGAAAGAAGGGATTATTATAATTATAATCATTACCAAAATCCGTACCCCAGAGGAAAACCAAATTATTACCAAAGGCCATATTTTCCACCTAGAAATTTTAATCAATACCTGTATGAAAGAAGAAACGAACAGTATGCACCCCAACGAAACTTTGACAATAGAAATTTTAGGAATTTTCCAGATTCTTCTTTCAGGCCACCTATCAACAGACCTTTTCAGTTTCAAGGATATGCCCCACCTTTTTACAACCCCCCTCCCCCCCTCCTTACACAGTCCACTTATAGGGGACAGGAGAATTTTTTTGGGAGAGGGAGGGAGGGACAACAGGTATCCTTAAAATCACATATTCAGTATAGAGGTAGACGGGCAGGAAAAAATAAGAGATCAAACAATAAGAAAAATTAAATTATTGAGAAGGACAAAATGATTGATATGTCAAGGGAAGAAAAAGATGCTAAATCATTGGGAATTTTTAATTTAAGTAATTATTGTTTAACGAATGAGGAACAAAATATTTTAAAGAAAGGACTCAAGTTCGCCCCTGACCACCCATTAAATGAATTTGATAGTTATGTTGACTTAGAAAAATTCATAAGAAAACTAACTATTAAAAAATTATTTCATAAAGATGAAAAAAATAATCAATCTATAAAAGATAATAGGACTATTGATGATCAAGACTATTCTAAAAATACATTTAAAAAGAAGTCTTCCTTTTACCCGAAATATATGAAAGGAAGCTTCATAGAAAGTTTTGAAAAACTCGTTTTAGAAGACATCAAAATTAGTTGTAAAAAAGAACAATTATGTAAGAAACCTAACTAAAAAGGAAAGAAATGCAATTGCTAATCTCCAGGGAAACAAAGATATTGTTATAAAGCCAGCTGAAAAGGGGGGGTGGAATTGTTATTATGGGAAGGGGGAATATGACCAGGAAATCTATAGACAGTTGGGGACCATACCACGTATAAACCCCTCAAAGTAGATCCAAGTGATAGAATTAAAAAGGATTTAATGATTTTGCTAGATAAATTCCTATCAACATCAACAATAAGTCAGGAAGAAAGAGATTTTATTTTGATTAATGATTTCAGCATACCCGTCATATATATTCTACCCAAAATCCATAAGAACATTACCAATCTCCCCGGAAGGCCCATAATTGCTGGAACAAATTCAATCACTTCCAATCTTTCTGAATTTATAGACACACATTTACAGCCCTTGGTTATTCAGAATAGGTCATACATAAACGATACCGGTGATATTTTAGAAAAATTAAGTGAGGTTGAATGGATGGAAGGTGATTTGTTAGTCACAGCCGACGTAACCTCTTTGAACACGATTATCAAACATAAAGATGGTTTAGAGGCCATAAAAAATAGCCTTACAGGCAGTGATTATAACCAAAATCTTAGAGATTTAATTTTAGAGGGTATTTTATTCATTTTATCTAATAATTATTTTCATTTTAATAATAAATTTTATCTCCAGATCCAAGGTACCGCCAGGGGCACCAAGTTCGCCCCTAGTTATGCAAATTTGTTTATAGGCAGATGAGAAGACTCACACGTCTGGCAAGGTCATAGTTTTAGGGCGAACTTGGTGTCATGGTGGCGGTATATCAATGACATACTCTTCATTTGGAGAGGATTAAAGGAGGATCTTAAGAATTTTTGTGAATTTTTGAACTCTAATACTCTTAATATTATTTTAACCTTTAATATAAGTAGTACTAATATTAACTTTTAGATTTATCCATATACCCCAAAGAAGGTAGATTACACACCTGGGGCCTGATCCAGCGCTACGAAAATTCGCAACGACGGGCGAATGCGAACGTACGCTCGTCGTATCAACCTACACGCCC
>WWET01005756.1:69026-82613 GCA_011038615.1 Limnodynastes dumerilii
TGTGCGGATCACTGCGGTTACGTTGACAAAAGTTAAGGTAGGGTTTGGAAAGCGTATCTTGACAAAATACGTACGTTCAATGGGTGTGTCTAGGGGAGTGTAACGAATTTCCGCGCACGAAAATACGCTACGTGAATAAACGTACGGCAAACGTAGTTCTGTATCCACCCCGTTATTACTATATTTTATTTGCAGTGCATATTGCTCCTTAAAGTCACATAACGGAAACGCTGGACTTTCTCTCTCCTGACTCTAATCTCTAATTGGAATAGATCTCCCTTTGGGGAGTAATAGAATCCTTCTGGAGACCGCCCATTGCCGACTTACATCCCTGCAGCTAGCAGGCGTGGACGCACGCCCGCTAGCCGGTAAGCACCATTTCGATCTATATTGACTATAGGAAGCAAAACACAGTTTTTCATCCTATTGTTATTCTCAGAGATCTTAAGGAGTACATAGACTGGAGCTCAATAGCCTCGCACAAGACTCATTATAATCATCTTTGCAGAGATATTTATTGATACACCTCGTCCTTGTCTCCTTACAAAGGAACTTTGGGGGGCGTGGTCTCGTCGCGGAGCATAGTGGACGCACCAGCACAGAGCTCCTCTGTTAACCGCTGAAAACCCCGATTGTCGGGGCTGTTTCCCACCAATTAGCATCCCCTGTGGCCTGGACACCCCCACAGCCATCGGAGCCCAGAACCACCACGCCATTCAATGGCTAAGCGGTGCTCCGGAGCCCCGTTAAGGACTCGGCCCTTCCGTCGGCAATCCACCCTGTGCACCCTGTTCAGAGGAACCCCGCCGGTGCCCTCCGGAGGTGAACAGATGCCTGACCTCGCTTCTGGGTCCCGCTGCATCCACCACTGAGACCCGTGTGCCGCGCCACGGCCGTTGGGTCCCTCCTGCAGGCTGATAGCCGCCGGCGGCCATCTTACAGCAGTGTTCCTGCCACGAGGTAACCCCCAGTGCGGGGATCTAAGTCTAGACTTCCGGACACGGAGCTCTCTCCTTCAACCCAGGACCCCTGTGGTGCCCTCCCTGCTGCTCCTAACATTCACCAGAGACCCTGTGTCTCTTACCCACTTCTGCACCCTCTCCCTCTGAGGACCCCTCAGCACAGGACTCTCCCAAATACTCCTATAGCTCCTCTGCCAGATAAAGCCAGTGGCTGACAATCCCTCAGGGCTTCATATCAACATTCTCTTCCTTCACCTCTCACTTCCTAAGGTGACAGCAACAAATGCCCTCACAAGTAACCCTGCAAGTACCCCCCGCCTCCAGCACCCAAGTATTAATCTGACTTACTACTGGACATAGTGTGCAACCACTTCCTCCCACTCAAGGGCAGCATAACAGTATAATTAGGTAACATTACCACATCAGCAGTGCTCTTTCTGCATACCACTCAGATCTGCTTGTAAAAAGGCCCTGAGCAGGTGTTTCACTGATACCTTCCATTGGGGGACCGTACAAGCTCAGTAACAGAACCCATTCCAATTGACAGGATTGACCCTTTCCGTCTCCCTGATTACTATGATTCACCACTTTTATTAATCCCATGAGAACCTGATGGGACTAAACCATACGTATTGAGAGAACCACATCTCTTTCTTTTCTTCCATAACAACTGATACTTCTGTTTATACCGTCATTGCTGTCGATATGTCTAAAAGACAGAAAAAAACGCCTAATACTCCAAGCATGTTCTCCAGGCGTGAGAAACAACCATCTCCGTCACCTCCTTCGCCTCTAGAGTCTCCTCAGCCAGAGCCTGATAGCGTTCCTCAACACCCCTCCATATCAGAGATCACCTCTCAAGTCAAGATAACTATTCAAACCGAGATCCGCTCTATGCTAGCTGAACTGCGATCTGAAATCGCGACCATAGGCTCTCGTACAGACTCTCTTGAAAAGAAAACAGACGAGCTCTGCACATATCAAATACAAACAGAGGAAGATCTGATTGCGATCCGTGCTGAGTCAGACCCTCTGAAAGAACAACTAGAGGACCAGGAAAACCGCTTGAGGCTTAATAATCTTCGCATTAAGAATATACCGGAATCCATCTCCAGTTCCGACCTGCCTGGATACCTCGAGGGTCTGTTCACACATCTAGTCCCAGCTGCCTCCAGCGCAGACCTCCTCCTGTACCGGGCCCATCGAGCCCTCCGCAACAAACCTTCATCTGGACAGCCTCCTCGGGACGTTGTTGTCCTGCTTCACTACTTCGCAAGCAAAGAACACATCCTACAAGCTGCTTGGAATTCACCTACCATTGATTTTCAAGAGACCTCGCCACAAGTCTTCCAAGACTTAGCTCCTACCACCCTGAAGAAACGCAGGGATCTGGCGGAGGTCACACGAATCCTGCGCTCTAACAGCATTCGCTATAGGTGGGGGTTTCCTTTCCAGCTCATCTTCTCCTACTCGGGCAACACGCACGTGATAAAGGCCCCAGACCAAGGACTTCACACGCTACGTCTCCTTGGCCTGCTCTCGGACTCTGGGGACTCGACATCTACCTCCTCAGCCACTTCCAGAAGAAGACCGCCTCCGCCTGAGTGGACTGCGGCTTAATTGGATGATGTATGTGGAACTTACATGGACAATCTTTATCATCTACGACCCGAAGCTTCCAAAGTCCCCGACTTACTGCAGTTATGGCGGTGGCCATTATGGACTTCCCGGACTCCTCGTCTCCGGGATCACGTGAGATATGACTGAAGTCTACTACAGCCCTATATATTAAATTCTCATACTCTCTTTCGTGTTATATGTTATGCTCTCGCTTGTATTGATGTCCTAACCTCACAGATCGGAGCGGTGGCCCCCCCCTTTTTTTCTTTTTTTTTACACAGGTTTGTGGTTCAATGGTTTATTGTTAGTCATAAACCATTCGCTTTATCCCTAATCCCACCACGTTCTCCACCTCTCACTTTAACATATTACCAGCATGGTCGCTTCTCGCCTCCCCTATAGGCGAACCACCCCCCACATATTTCCAGTACTGGATTGGTACCTAGTCGGTTTTCCCTGGACCTCACTCCGCAACAGGAGCTCGGTCTCCCTCTACCCTCCCTCACATACCCTGAAGGAGTACATTTAACTATTTCAGCTTTTCTGACGTTCCATCCACGATGACACTCAAAATTTTATCCTTGAATGTTAACGGTCTAAATTCCCCATCAAAACGCACTATAGCTTTGCAGCAACTTAAACGCCACTCGGTAGACATTGCCATTCTACAAGAAACCCACTTTAAAATACCACACCCGGGTCTGCAAAGTAACTATTTTCCGCAGGCTTTTTACGCTTCCACCGATTCTAAGCAACGGGGCACAGCAATCCTATTCTGTCATAAAGTCCCATTCTCCCTAATTTCCTCCATGGCTGACCCACTTGACCGATTTCTCATACTAACTGGCTCACTAGGACCCACTCTTATTACTGTGGCTTCAGTGTATGCTCCCAATGTTGGTCAGGGTGCCTTCCTCACCGAATTCTTTCAAATTCTATCGCAGCTTGTGCAGGGCTCTATTATAATTGGCGGCGATTTCAACACCTTTCTTGACCCGGCCCTCGACTGCTCAGCTCCCCACCCGGCTCCGCCAGGATCTGTCCGCCTCTCCAAGACTCTCGCGACCATGCTCACCCGATATGACTTATATGACTCTTGGCGCATCCTCTACCCCACCAGCAAACAATTCACACATTATTCTTCCCCTCACGATACCCACTCACATATTGACATGATCCTCGTGGATCGTAACCTCTCACAGCACCTCTCTCATGCCTCTATCAACCCGGTGGTCTGGTCTGACCATTCCTCTGTCTCCCTTATGGCTGATCTCTCCTCCCCTCGCCCTTCGGTTTCTAAATGACGTTTAGATGATTCGCTGCTTCTATCCCAAGCCAACGTAGACTCTATTGCACTCGCCATCACTGATTATATTTCATTAAATTCCGCTCCCGAGGTCTCCCCGGCCATAGTCTGGGAGGCGCATAAAGCCCGTGGTACCCTGATTGCCTTAGCAGCTAATAAGCATAAAGCTGAGAAAGCACGTATTCAAGCTCTGGAGACTCAGATCACCTCCCTAACAATCCGTTTTCAAAGATTTCCCAAGCGAAAGACACGTATTAAACTACTAGCGTTGAAAGACCAGCTTCACCAGCTCCTTTCTAAGAAGGCTGCTAAAACCAGTGGCAGTGGCTTAAACAAAAATACTATGAAAAGGGAGACAGGGCAGACCGATTACTAGCTCAGAAGTTGAGAGATAAACGCACCAGAAATCACATTGCGGCTATTAGATCACAGGAGGGGTCCATGATCTATAACCCTAAACTGATCGCTGACTCGTTCAAAGAATTTTATTCTTCCCTTTATAACCTAGATCCCCATTTCTCCAATTCGACAACATTAACTACCAAAGTCAGAGATTTTCTAAGCTCTATCCCTCTCCCTAAAATCTCCCTCAAACAAGAATTATTTCTTAATAGAGCCATTACTTCCCAGGAAATATTAGATACCATTAAAGACTTAAAAAAACGCATCTGCTCTTGGCCCTGACAGGTTCACTGCCATTTATTATAAGAAATTAGCAGCGCAGCTTTCGCAAATGCTCCTCACTCTGTTTAACTCCATTCTGTCTGGAGCAAAATTTGACCGGGCCACCACGGGAGCAGAGATTGTAGTGATCCCGAAGCCAGGTAGAGACCCTACTTCCTGTAGCAACTATAGGCCCATTTCTCTCCTTAATGTCGACCTTAAGCTTTTTGCCAAAATCCTGGCAAATCGCTTGAATATGATCATCACCTCGCTTGTACATCCAGATCAAGTGGGGTTTATACCCGGGCGTCAAGCGTCCGACAATACCAGGAGAGCCATTGATCTCATCCGGATTGCTGACGCTCGCGGTCTCCCTGCTCTCGTGGTGGCATTGGACACGGAAAAGGCGTTTGATAGAGTGGACTGGACGTACATGCGGTTGGTTCTCTTGGCTATGGGCATCCGAGGCCCCTTTCTGAACGCCATAGCAGCTCTCTATTTCAATCCCTCGGCATCTATCCTGGCCAATGGATTCAAGTCCTCTCCTTTTTCTATTCATAACGGCACTAGGCAGGGCTGCCCCCTATCCCCTCTCATATTTGCCTTAATGATCAAACCCCTTGCCATCAAAAGTAGAAACAACCCCGACATTACTGGTATCGTAGTTGGCCCCACTGACCATAAAGTCTCCCTTTATGCAGATGACATTCTGTTGACCCTCACTAACCCTGTAGTGTCCCTTCCCAACCTTCTCAAAGACTTAACAGACTTTGGGTCCCTTTCTAATTATAAAGTTAACGCTAATAAATCTGAAATTTTGCCACCGCATCTGCCCCCTTCCCTACATCATCAGCTCAGACAGTCATTTAATTTCCGCTGGCAAACTAAACAGCTCAAATACCTGGGTATTTTCCTAACAAAATCCCACCAACAGCTATTTGCGGCTAATTTCCCTCCCCTACTCTCTACCATTAAAGCTGATCTGGAAAAGTGGGATAAATATATAATCTCCTGCATAGGTAGGATTAACTCTCTGAAAATGAATATTCTCCCCCTCATACCTTTTCCAAATTCTGCCCATTAGAGTTCCCATAAAATACTTTAAAACCCTGAAACAACTGGCTACTAAATTTATCTGGTCCGCCCGTAAGCCCCGGATCCGCCAGGAAACTTTATGCCGGCCTATTGGGGAGGGAGGATTGGGTGCTCCAAACTTTTTGGCTTACTATAGAGCTGCGCATCTTACTCAATGCATATCCTTACATTTACCTGCAGGCACCAGGGTATGGACGGACATTGAAGCCAATTTCACTGACACTATTTCGGCCTCCTCCTTTCTCTGGCTCTTACCCCGTCATAGACCTACTCTATCCTCTCTCCTGCCCGCTATAGCCTTTTCTATATCTATTTGGGATAAGCTCACCAAAACATACAAGCTATTAGCTCAGCCCTGGCGTCTATATCCCCTCTGGAATAACCCACTGTTCCAACCCGGATTTGATAGACATTCCTTTTCCCCATGGATAGCTAGTGGCCTCTGCCATTTCGCAGATTTGTCCCCTCTCCGTTTTTCCCCCTCATTTACGGAACTCCAGACCAGACTCCACCTCCCCCACACCTGCTTTTTTCAATATTATCAGTTGCGCCACTTCTATAACTCCCTCGCTCCTCCACAATTCTACACCTCTAGCTCCACTACATTAGAGTCATTGGGCCTAATCTAGAGGTACGCCGATGCGCTGTGCTTACTAAAGCACAGCGTATCGGCGTTCAATAAATGTGAGGAAATGTTTAAATTAGAAATCAGTAGTATGCATTTGTAAAAGTGTGAAGGGAGATCTCCTTGCAGGCACTCACTGGGTCGACTTGCTGATACTCGTTCAATCAGTTAATATTCTCTTCTTCCTGGGAGGTTTCTGCTGGTCTGTCAGATGAGTCCACTCACTGGTATTCGCTCTGCAATTAGACCCCCAGGTAATCAGGCAGCATCCACTTCTAATAAAGAAAAAAAGAGCGCTAGGAGATGATGACAAACAGCAAATATTTATTATAAAAATCTTTATCATAGAATTGCTGATCAATCAGCAATAATGCAGGATAAGTACATACAACAACATACAATAAAAAATATATAGTAAAAACTTATCTAAAAAACTGAATGGCCACAATTAGATAGAAATTTCAGAGCTCCGTCCTTATAGGTGCACCTATTTAATACTTGATGAATATCAGAATCAATCTTTCACAACATTGTATTTGAGATAAAAAGCCAATGATAATTGGACAAAAAGCAAAAATGTCCCAATTCTCTGAGCTTGAATAAGGATGTAATGCAGACCTCATATATCTCATAGCATCCACTTCTGCCTGGGAGGCATCAACTGGTCTACAAGCCTGGAAAAGGAGCAGGTATGGGTGACCTAAAGCGGTAAACACAGGGAAGAAATGTCCGAGCCAGTCCCTGGGGAGGAGTAACTCCCTAATTTTCAGGTGGGAGGGGGCTCATGTATGATCTGGCCTATGGAATGGGGCTCAGCATGCAAATATATAAATGGGAATAATGTATTCCCAAAGAAGGTGCTTGGTAAATGAAAACCACAATTAAGAATTACATTAATAAAACATAAAAATATAAATCTAGAATATATTGGGGAGAGTCACTTCTCCTATGACAGGCAAAGAATAATGATAATTAAGAGCGCAGATCAACTAATCAATATTTATTATGTTAAAAACAACACCTCAATTGAGGTAAGTAAATAACGCTTCTCCACGGGTACAATATCAAAAAGATGTAAACAATATTCACTTATAGCAATCACAGCACATAGAAATAGCAGATGGTCACAACTACTACATCTAAAGATATATTCCTGATATAAGTCCACAGTATTATTTTTCAAATACAATCCTTATGTTAATGGAGGTGAGGCAGTTTTTACATAAAGATATCAACTCTTGAGTAATTCCAAAAATATAGAGGTCCGTTTCACCTATAATACATAAGGGCTGCAAAACTCCTGATGAAAATTATAAATTGTAATCGCTATAAAATGGTTTTAGTGGCCGGGATTATAAAGTTTATGCCGACAGTATGATGCGAACAGAGGTGTGATCATGATCTGTTGCTATAGCTGTAGATATTAAGTTGCTGTCGACAGAAAGATCAGAAAGAGTACTCACGACCTTTGTAAAGATGGTGTAAATTACCAGAGATAGTAGAAGACTGTCGGCAATAAGAACAACAAGCTTCAACGCCCGTGAATAGATTTACTCAGCTGGTCAGGCGATGACATCACAGACCTATAAAGAAGCGTGAGCCGCGGGCTCCAGTGCCTGTAATGGAATTGATAAAACTTTCAATAAAGATACATTCCAGAGCCTGGTCTATTGATATGAATTACAGTTCAATCCCAGTGATATAAGCCACTATTCAGTAATGATGTAGAGTAAATTGCTGTGACTGGAGAAAGAGTTATAGCCAATGCTGCTGCTGTCCTCTGACGCATTTCTCCCGAACAAGAGTTTTATCAAAGAGTGAAGTAGATTGCAGATTTCTAGCTTTAAAAAGGTTTCTGGGAGATATTTAATTATAAAACAGGTGTGCTTAAAGTTCCAATGTTCTCTTCATACCAGTTTATTCTTCTTAAATATGATATTAAGGAGAGAGATTATCCAATAATCAAAGATTTGTATCTCAAAAGTTCTCATAACTTAATATATTCATTTTTTTGCAATTTATGTATATATAGATATACAAAAGTATAACTAATATAATGATCACAAAGAAATATTTTCTAAGAGTTCTCTATCTGTCCACACACAATGCATTACTACTCAACACATTTGCTTTCTGAATTTTAAACTCATAATATGTTTGCATCACAGAGAGACGGGATTACTGTGCCACAACTGAATGAATAGAATAAATAAGTCATGGAGAGCGTGAGGATAATCTAATTTATTTTTCCAAGCTGTCCACAAAGATGTCACATAATGCATGCAATGACAAACAGCAAATATACAATAGAACGACAACTGTATTAAACATAAAAAAAAAAAAAAAAAAGCACCATTTCGATCTATATTGACTATTGGAAGCAAAGCACAGTTTTCATCCTATTGTTATTCTCAGAGAGGAGTACATAGACTGGAGCTCAATAGCCTCACACAAGACTCATTATTATCATGTTTGCAGAGATATTTATTGATACACCTCGTCCTTGACTCCTTACAAAGGAACTATATCTCTGCAAGAACAGTTTGATCCTGTTACAAGGACATTATTTGAGGCATAATCAATAGAGTTACATTAAGTGAAGATTCTTATAACACATTGGTCTGTTTTTTCTGTGGTATTTTTAATAGTTTTTTAGAGTGCTATTATATTATGTGGTTGTATAATTAAATTCATATTTGAAATTTAACTTTTTCTAATTAATTGTTTATTTAATTAATTGTCTATTTGGTGCATGTATTTATGTGACCCTGATCCTAGCGCAGCACATGTATTCTTTTTATTCACTTTTGGATTGGCCTCCTAAAGTGCAGCAGCTCTGGAGGGGTCTTTTTTAATATAATTGGTTTGATTTATATTTAATTTGACCTATATCTCATCATATAGTCACACAATAGTCTAGAGCCATTTGAGGATTAATCTCTTGTGTTGTATTATCTCCACTTTTCAAACCTGCAGCTTAGTAAATCTGGTCCTAAGAATGGGTAAGTATGCTGATTGGCATACTTACCCGCTCATTCATTCAGAAACTGCTGCAGACCCGCCACACCGACTGGCTGGACAGGTGAGTAGAAGTCTATGGGGGTTTTAGGGTTAGGCTGGAGGGAGGGGAGTTTTAGGATTATACATAAAGCAAATAAATACTATAGGACAATGCTCGCTGTGGGAAGCTTATAATTATAATATCAGTCAAGCGAGTATAATGTGAGCGTAAATTTCCCCCGTTCTCACCCTTGTCCCTTCTCCCATCCAACAGACAGAAATTAAACAACATGCTCAAAATAACAGATAATAAAAACTATGGTGTTTCCATTATAATGTACTGCAGTCAGTTATCCCCATTACTATAATGATTCCATTAGTTATAGTACTTAAATTCTTATCTCTGACCTAGAAAGTGTTAGCCTGGGTAAAAAGGGTATAAAGGAAGTGTACATCAAGGGAAAGAAACCCAGATTCATTTTTCAAACTAATGCTCTCCAGAGGCCAGATTTACTAATCTACGGGTTTGGAAAAGTGGAGATGTTGCATATAGCGACAAATCAGATTCTAGCTCTCACTTTCCTATTACATACGAGAGAATGCCATCTAGAATCTAATCTCCACTTTTCCAAACCCGCAGCTTATTACATCTGGCCCTAGAAGTCTAAGGATAATTGTGGCATCTTTACTGTGTGACTAAAAAAATGAGCGACATAGAAAGAAAGATAAAAGGATGAAGCCCAAATCCAGAAATCTGGTAAAAAAAAAACAAATGTGACAAAATATTTAAAATACAAAAAAAGGGAAACTTGCTATGGGAGATGTTTAGTCAAATCTTTATATAATCAATCATTATACAATTGCCTGAGGAAATCCTTCATGTACACAACATGGGTCAATAAAACAGGTCTCCCTCCTTTTCCTTTCTGGTTTAATTATTAATTGATCATTTTAAAGTTGCTTATGGACTACTTTTCTATTTCTGGAAAGTTTATTATTTCTCACTTGTCTTAATGGATTTATAGTAAATATTTCTTTATAATCTTTCATGATATTCATTGCCTGTTATGCTTAATTATCCAAAAATCTGATTTGAATTTGAATTTCTTTATTCTTGTGTAGTTTTATGTTCTCGTCCTAAATTATTGTTGACTAATTATACCCATGAGGATCTATTATTGCTGTAGGTTTATTTTTGTTGACGGGTTGTAATATTAGAAGACTGCTTATCTTAACCTTATGCAAATATAATAAAATATATATATAAAATAATGTAATATATATATTAAGTTCAATAGTCAACTCAAGCAATTTAGGATTTGATGTTGGGAGCGAATCTCTCAGATTTTGTCTCCTCTTTTCTCTTTTGTCACTTGTGATCTTTTTGGAATTCTGGGAAAAAAGCTTTTTGAGTGATTTCTATGAGTCACTGAAGTTCTCTGAACTTTTACTAACAAACACTCATCTCTCCATTTCTTTCACTGATGGGTCTCTTAGGTCATGCCCTAAATTCAACAATAAAGACCTCATAAAAGACCTAGTTAACACTTAAGTGTGAAAAAGGTGTGCACATATTTGCAAATATACGCGCCTAAGTAGCAAGGCAACATCCATGACAGCATGGACATCCCTTCACACTTACGGATTTTTGCCGACTTCCGCCACCATAGGGAAACCTTAACTGTATGTGCATATATCTGTGCTTAAGTTGCTTAGGTACGTGTGTACTTTCTTAACCGCACCCATATTAGGCCATTTCTATGCCTCACTCCACCCACTTTCACAAAACTTTCTATGTATCAAACTAAGCAAGGATTTAAAGTCCGTGCCAAAATCCTACGTAGCTTGTGTAAAAAAGTTACTATGCATGTTTATGTGTTCCTAAAAATACGCATGGGAAAAGTAGCAAAATCGTTAGTGTGAATATGGTCCAAAGTGTTTGGGAGAAGGGAGAATTCCTGTCAAACCTAATGGAGAAACTATATCTTCCCATCTTATTTATCCTAGTGAGTAAGTTAAAAGGTTACTAACGTAGATGGTGAGAGATCAGAAGCAGATAGGTAGAGTTGTGTTCATCTGCATAGAAATAAATAAGGAAATTCTAATTATTTTATTAGCTGTTCAAGGGAACTACTATAGATAGAGAAGAGTAACAGACCTAACACTGAGCCTGTGCTGCAACAGATAGCGCAAGACCAGGAGAAGCAGATCCAGAAAAGCAAACACTGAAAGTGTAATGAATATCTAGGGATCGTAACATTTGTATGAGAAGAGTGTGGTCAACAATGTCATAATCAGCAAAAAGATCCATGAGAATTAGAAGATGTTTAGAGTCACTTTTTCATTGTTACACTGACTCCACAGAATTTCCATGTTATTTCCATACACAGTCTCTGGGGGATTTCCTGTCACATGTCACCTGTCACTCTCTATATATATCTCATTGTACAGGAGACGTCTTATAGTTTCTATCTGACACTCCAGAGACATCAAGATGGTTTGTCACAGTTATCTGCTGGCTGTGATAGTCATTTATATTCAGGGTGAGAGATTGTGTCATTCCATGATTGTGTGTAACATAAATCATCAGATCAGGATTTATATGATTATATACAGACATTTATCAGTAATGACTGTGTCTCTTCTAATCCTCAGGATCCTGTGGACAAATCCTGACTCAGACTCCAGATCATGTCTCTGTGTCACCAGGAGAAGATGTCACCATCACATGTACATCCAGTTCTAGTACTAGAGGAAGCATGTATTGGTTCCAACAAAAATCAGGACAACCTCCAAAGAGATTGATCTATAGTATAAGTACTCGTGATCCTACAACCCCAGAAAGGTTCATTGGCAGTCAGGTTGGGTCTGGTTATACTAATTATAAATTGACAATTAAAGGAGTAAAGCCTGAAGATGAAGCAGATTATTCCTGTTTTCGAGCTAACGGCTACCCATTCACACAGTGATACACAGTCGTACAAAAACCTCCTTCCTCTTTTACACATATTGAATACTAGGGTCATAAAAATAGAGTCTGTCTACACCTAAGCTTAAAGCAAAACTAAATAGTCCACCAATACCATAAAATAGAGTTTATCTAATTATATTTTTATTTATATTAGTTAAAAATATATTCATATCTTCCATAAAGATTTATTCATGAGCAAAATAAATAAAAATGTCTAGAGCTGTGTCACAGGAAAGCGTCTCTTTATGTAACTGTAAAAGAAAATGTAAAATATCAACACATGGGAAACACACATTTGCCTCCTCGCTTTGGAATTTATACTGCTTTATTTTATTAGACTTTGATCCCTGGGGTTTAATAGTAAATAAACTCCATATATTCTATCTTTAGAACAAAAGACATGCCCGGTGCTCCATAACAAACATTGTATAACACTATGTGTCAGCACATACATAAAGTAGTTTAATATTTGGCTATAGCTGCCCCAGCGTCAAGGCACCTACTGTTGGTGAGTCACTATCTGTTTGAATATGTGGGCTCACGATGTCTGTGGTTATATAGGACCTGATTCACACATAATATAGCATTTGCATACTTTCTTATAAATACGCTTTCATCCGATGGTGCAGATGGAGCAGGTGGAGCAGATGGTGCAGATGGAGCAGGATGTGCAGATGGAGTAGGTGGTGCAGATGGAGCAGGTGGTGCAGATGGAGCAGATGGTGCAGATGGAGCAGGAGGTGCAGATGGAGTAGGTGGTGCAGATAGTGCAGGTGGTCCAGATGGTGCAGATGGAGCAGATGGTGCAGATGGAGCAGATGGTGCAGATGGAGCAGGAGGTGCAGATGGAGCAGGTGGTCCAGATGGTGCAAGTGGTGGTGGTGTCTGCACATAATGCACCACTGCAGCAGCCTCCTCCAGGGTGTGTAGCTCAGCCTCTACTGCTTGAAAAAGCACCATAAAACTGTGCCGTATGTTGGGAATTCCTGGATAAATGTAAAAATTTTATAAAAACATATTAAAAACACATCTTGAAGACATGTTTGTGTGCATGTGTACTAAACTTCATAATATATGTGTGCATGTGTACTAATCTGTATAATATATGTGTTCATGTGTACTAATCTGTATAATATATGTGTTCATGTGTACTAATCTGCATAGTATATGTGTTCCTGTGTACTAATCTGTATAGTATATGTGTTCATGTGTACTAATCTGTATAATATATGTGTTCATGTGTACTAATCTGCATAGTATATGTGTTCCTGTGTACTAATCTGTATAGTATATGTGTTCATGTGTACTAATCTGTATAATATATGTGTTCATGTGTACTAATCTG
>WWET01005757.1:8980-24393 GCA_011038615.1 Limnodynastes dumerilii
CAGTATCTGTGTAATAATATAAAAATAATATAATAGTATTAGAGATGAGAGGTGATAAATAACAGTGTGATAGTAAAGCTGATCAATATCTGTGTGCAGTAAGCAATTCAAAGATTTATCCCTGCATGTAAAGAATACAATTAACTTGTCTCCCCTGCAATCAACATGGTTTAGCCCTGGAGTAACGCATTTCAAGCACTTACTTAAATCTGGATCCAGCCCAATGTGAGATTATAACCCAGTGAGTGTGAACTAGGTTGCCCAGTGCTCTGTGCCCATCCATGCCTATTGGTTCCTTGGTTGGCTTATATATCATCTAACAATGACACAAAGGTCACATGCTCTTGAGTAAAACTAAATGTAAGCATTCTGGGTTTTAGTTATATTAAGGTTTTGTTTCATGCTTAGATTTCTTGAGTATCTGTGCTAACCCATCGGAACACATTCTGAGCCACACAGACATAAGATCATTGGGCCTGATCCTGACTTAATATCGTTTTACGTATGTAAGCGTCCCTAAGTTACGCACTACTAAGTATAACGCGCTTCCCCTGGCACTCTCCTCTCATGTAAGTAACTTACCTGACTTACGCGTTCAGTACCCGGTCTTAACTTTTCCTTGCGTATCTCTGGTCATATGTATCGCCTTGTCGTATGTAAGTATCTCAGCCGCATACTGTACAATGTAAATACCTCCCTCCGCCCACAATGTGTATATTTGGCCATGCGTAGTGATGTCACACCATATCGCATGGATCTCTGATCATACATAAGTTACGTTCGTTCACCGTTCCGATGCGTAACATCTGGTGCACGCCTGCGCAGTGCGCTCCCACAGCCCATCTTATTTACTCTACATTTGTGTCTGTCATTATTAAGTCTGGATCAGGCCCATTGTATCCTAAGATCTGAAAACCGCATTCCCGCTGTATCTATTGATCGTACAGATAGACCCTATCTTTATATTTCCGATCGGTGATAGGTGATTGTACACCAGCTGATGTGGCATAAGGGATGAGCGAACAACTGCACCCCATTCAGAGCTGAGCGCACATCGAGCTGCGGCGACTTGTGGGACGGAGGAGTAGGCATGTAGTCAAGGTACCGCAAGGGCGTGGCCAAGGTGCTCAATCCAGAGCAGAACCAGACGGATCTCAGGACTATTTACAGGTCAATAAATAAAATGCACCTTCCCCAGGTCATGTCTGACACTCAAAGACCTATTTCGAAAGGGCCGTTCTCTACCAGCCAGTTCCGAACTGCTTTAAAGAGGCAATGCAATTGATCCTCGGACCACCAAAGATGGAGCTTCAAATGGTAAGTAGGAATCTAATCCCAACCCTTTCCCTAATCCTTACCCTAACCCTCCTCTTCCATTATCCTAAGCCTAACCCTCCCTTCCCCGAAGGAATCGAACGCGACTCACCTGTGCTGCCATTTTATTTACGTTTGCCTCTGAATCGGGCCCGAAATGTGCAAACAGAATGAGTTGGAGGACAATGGGCCAGATCCATACCCCCGTGCACTTTTCATGCATGCGGGGATCTGTCCGTCCACACGAGAGAGGCACTCCCCCTGTCACTCCCCCACTCACTCCCTTATCTTGTGCAGATAATTGTGTGACTTACACTGCAATAGGGCAGCCCTATGTCACTCAAGCAGATCAGCATGGCTGACATCTGGATTAATATGCAGTGAGGTAACACGCCTATGCTCCACATTCTAATACTTCACATTCTAATACTTCATATTCTAATTGAGTAGATTGGACATGTGCACATACGTAGAATAAAAAAGCATCGGCAACACCATCTGAATACCCAGAAATGAGAGAAAATCGGATCTCTCCAGCTGGTCCAGAATCAGCGGTGTAACTACAGGGGCTAGGAGATGAGAGACGCCATAAAATAGGCTGCTAAAACTTCTACCACTGTAGACAGGTTATCTCCCATTATCAACTCTCTTCTCTGGCCATGTCTATTTGGTATGGAAATATTAGTAATCACCCATAGGGAAAAGTGAATTGTAAAAAAGACGTAGGATACGGGTTCTGGCGAATGCTTATAGTGATCACTGACTCATCTACTGGCTCTTTTACTTTTCCCTGGGTAGGACCGACATTAGAGGTCAGTCTGCCCCTAACAACAATGTTAAGGGCCATGGCCAGTTGTCTTTCTGGGAGACAGATCACAGAGACCATATGATGGACCTCAGACGTTATTCACTAGATGATGGGGATAGGCTTGTGTGCGGACTCCTAGCAGATCGCATCTCCCAGAGGCTACTCCCAAAGAGAGCAGAGAAACCAATGCCCATGGCAAGTAGGAAGGAGAGTGACAAATCCTGAGAGCAAGAAATACATGAAGAGTAAACCAATGTACCAGATGGAAACCATGCTTAAAACAAGGCATGATGGAGAAGACCAAGAAGATAAACAACATTAAACAGACGAGGGTACTCACCTCAGCCACAAACAGCAGAAGGGATGAGGTCAGAAGAACACAGGGAAGGCTAGGTAACACAGGGAAGGCTAGGTAACACAGGGAAGGCTAGGTAACACAGGGAAGGCTAGGTAACACAAGTAAGGCTAGGTAACACAAGTAAGGCTAGGTAACACAGGGAAGTCTAGGTAACACAGGGAAGGCTAGGTAACACAGGGAAGGCTAGGTAACACAGAGAAGTCTAGGTAACACAAGTAAGGCTAGGTAACACAGGGAAGGCTAGGTATCACAGAGAAGGCTAGGTAACACAGGGAAGTTTAGGTAACACAGGGAAGGCTAGGTAACACAGGGAAGTCTAGGTAACACAGGGAAGGCTAGGTAACACAGGAAATGCTAGGTAATACAGGGAAGGCTAGGTAACACAGGGAAGGCTAGGTAACACCGGGAAGGCTAGGTAATACAGGGAAGTCTAGGTAACACAGGGAAGGCTAGGTAACACAGGGAAGGCTAGGTAACACAGGGAAGGCTAGGTAACACAGGGAAGTCTAGGTAACACAGGGAAGTCTAGGTAACACAGGGAAGTCTAGGTATCACAGAGAAGGCTAGGTATCACAGAGAAGGCTAGGTAACACAGGGAATGCTGGAGGCTTGCTGCCGGGGTTAAAGCACCAGCTGGCATGTGAACCGAGGATTGTGAAACTGAACTACAAATAACAGATAGAAACCTTTACATGGCATCACGCTGCTCACGACAGCTTATATCCCATATTTATATGCTGATAAATTCTGAACTTTACAAAATTTATAATAAAGTGACTAAATATTTTGTAGATTTTGTCCCTTACTTTTGTTAAGTGTTTGAAGCATTTTTATAAAAAACATTTATATAAAAATTTTAAATAAAAACATTTCAATGTAGTTGGCACCATCCAAGCTAACAGCAGGTACTGTGCCCATTGTTATGTCTGCAGAGAGCAGAATTAGCGGTGCCCACATTCTGAAACACAGAGCTGAAAAGAAATGTATTTTTGGCGTATGAAAAGCGTCTTTCTTTCGCTGCATTATATTTCACGGTGTGTGAAGCTCTTCTTCTACATTCAGGTCATTGAGGGGCCACATAATGTGTCAAAGAGAAGCATTTGGCTTTGAATACAGACAGCCCCCATGAAAAAAAAAAAGGAATTGCTAATGCGATACAGTATTTTAAGAAACCATGATATGAAATCTATTCAAAGACCACTTTTGCCCGTCTGTTTTTACTCTGAATTCCATTAGAAACAAATGGACCTGTTCTTCATTACTGCGTGTAACCTGGAGATTGCGGCCTGGCAGGTTAACAGCTCTCCTCCGAGAGGAAAGAAGAAGCACCTGGAGAGCTGAGTGTAAAGTGTCATGAAACATTGAGAGCGCTCGAGAAATATCTGACTTTTTAAGATCGGGGGGCCTCGAAAGCGCCTCCTAATTCTTATGTTCCAGTCTTGTAGGTCTCGTTTTACGCACCAGATGATACTCTTGATGACTCTTTTAGAACCTGTAAACTAGGTACCGCTGGAAAAACAACGGCCCTCAGCGGCCACCCTTTCTCTGGCGCCAGTGTTACCGGTAAGGTAATGTAAAAACATTTTGCTAAACAATGAGGTATCAAAAATCAAAGCCTGGCCAGGCAGATGGGGGATGGCTTCAATGTCAGGTTATAAGGATATTCAAGCATCTGTTAACACAGAATATCGCGCCTTATAAGAAGAACACAAGGTTCCAATGCATTCCAAAACTAATCTAAGATATCTAACGCTCTGGGTCTATTATTTCTATCATATCTGTAGGAGAGTTTCCTTGGGAGTGAATAAAAAAAATAAAATTGGACTGGTTAAAAACCTGTCAAAATAATGTAAAAAAAAATGAGAGTATCCGATTGCTTCAATTTCATTGTTTCAGTGGCGGCACGCTCTCCTCACACACCTCCTGATGCCATGTTCATCGGCCCATCCCCTAACGCTCATTTATAAAGGTGAGGAGCATCATTAGCCTTGTGCCCGCCCCTCTCCTGCCACTGGTCGGCATTCTCCTGGGAGGCTACGCTCATTGGCCTATCCCCCTGTTGCTCATTTATAAAGGTGAGGAGCGGCAGTATCCTTTTAAATAATAGACTGACAACAATTTTAGGATTGCCACATAGGATGTGTTAGTGCAGCTGTTAACCCTCACACAGTCAAGGTTTTGGGCATCAATACAGTAGAAAAATCTGAAGATCTGTATTCAATATTCAAGAATATTTACAATGGCAATAATCGGACTAAATGAGACTCGATGAAGAGTTCTCAAAATGTAGAGGACTCTAACTCTATAATCAACAATGGTAGTTACAGTATGGCAACCCTCCATAGGCCAATCAGATGTGCCATAGGGCTTCCTTAAGTAACCATGCTTATTTTCCTTCTTAAGAAGGAACCGCACTCCGTCAGGTAGGGCATGAATGAACTGCAAGTGCTGGCGCTCACACCACCATTACCCACTCCGCGGCACCTGTGTCTGCTTCAATGAACGTAGCTGTTAAACATTGCAAGGTGCTCTCCCCATTCTGCAGAGAGCGCTTTACAATGTTTAACAGAGGCGCTCATTCCCTCCAGCCCTCCTCCTGTGGATGAATGAAGGCTGATGTGACAGGAGAAGGGCCCACCGCGGAGGAGAGCAGAAGACTGAAGGAGGGAAGACTGCAAAAGGTGAGTAACATAGGGCCTGATCCTACAGCCGCCATCGTTTTTATCTCTGTCATTCCCCGGGCAGATGTTGCATGGATCCATGGCTGTGGGTGCCGTGGATCTGGCATCCGTAACTGCAGCGTAGTTACGGACGGAGGGGCGGGTAGCTCCGTAACTACAGCGTAGGCGGTGGGAGGGAGGGTAATTAGGAGGTGAGGGCTGGGTTTAACAGATTAAGCTCCTATGTGAGCGTAGTTACACACAGTTACGCTGGCTGAAGTTAGGGTAGCCTTCAGCCGGCGTAACTGTGTGTAGCTACGCTCACACAGGGGGAGTGACAGGGGAAGTGCACCAGAGCGGGACAGCGTAGCTCTGGATCAGGCCCATATAGTCTGGAGGGACCTGGAGGGACATGATGGGGAACTGGGGGGAGGTGAAGAGACCTGATTGGGAATACTGGGGTGCTGGAGACATGATGGGTGGGGGGCTGGAGAGACATTATTGGTAATAATAAGGGCCGGAGACATGATGGGGATACTGAAAGGCTGGAGATGTGATGGGGGATACTGGGGAGCTGGAGACACATGATGGGGATATTGGGGGGACTGGAGTTGCATGATGTGGATACTATGGGAGTGTTTAGGAAAAAGTAGGAGGGGTAGGGATGTAGATTAGCCGGGGAGGGATGTAAAGTAGCCGGGGAGGGATGTAAAGTAGCCGGGGAGGGATGTAGATTAGCCAGGGAGGGATGAAGAGTAGCCGGGGAGGGATGTAGAGTAGCCGGAGAGGGATGTAGATTAGCCGGGGAGGAATGTAGAGTAGCCGGGGAGGGATGTAAAGTAGTCACGAAGGGATGTTGATTAGCCGGGGAGGGATGTAGAGTAGCCGGGGAGGGATGTAGAGTAGCCGGGGAGGGATGTAGATTAGACGGGGAGGGATGTAGATTAGCCGGGGAGGGATGTAGAGTAGCCGGGAGGGATGTAGATTAGCCGGGGAGGAATGTAGAGTAGCCGGGGAGGGATGTAGAGTAGCCGGGAGGGATGTAGATTAGCCGGGGAGGGATGTAGAGTAGCCGGCAGGGATGTAGATTAGCCAGGGAGGGATGTAGAGTAGCCGGGGAGGGATTTAGAGTAGCCAAGGAGGGATGTAGAGTAGCCACTAAGGGATGTAGATTAGCCGGGGAAGGATGTAGAGTAGCCGGGGAGGGATGTAGGTGTGAATATGGCCCTTTATGGCAAGCTTAAGCTTCTTAATTGCCTATTCTTGTAATATGTGCATGGAGTACAACAATGCCAGCTAATGATATTGGAATTAGGACTGGTTATATCTAGATGGGACGAGAACCAGAGAATAGTAGGAAAAGAAAGCAGAAAAAAGTTAAAATTTCTACAGTGGAAGTGTATTCAATTAGAAAATATGGATGAATAGGGATTGATTTATGCTGCTCTTTCTTATACACTGGCTGGGGCTGTAAACACCTTGTATTTTACTTGTAATTGTGCAATGAACACAGACCTTTCTGGCAATTCCCGTTGGAAGAGACAGGTATAGGGATTACTGAGAATGTTTTATCTTTGGGCAGAGAACTAGTTCTGAGCATGAATAACATGAGTAACAATGCTTCCTTACACTAATCTGCAGAGCTGTGAACGGGATCCTGAATCTACAGCCAGCGTTTTCCGAGCTGCTTCTCTCCCGGGCCAGGATCTAAGCCTCAGCTACAAGTCCACTGGGCTTACGACTGGGACAAAGGGCGATTTATATTCCTTGATTCAATAACATCTAATCCTGGGGCTGCCGGGGGCTATTTAACATATAGCCCAGGAATATTTTTTAAAGGCCTCGAGCAGCGGCTGGCCCCAGGGAAGGTGTTCACTGGCTTTGCTCAAACAATGGCTGGAGCTGTGAAA
Source organism: Limnodynastes dumerilii (assembly GCA_011038615.1). Classification (NCBI taxonomy): domain Eukaryota; kingdom Metazoa; phylum Chordata; class Amphibia; order Anura; family Limnodynastidae; genus Limnodynastes; species Limnodynastes dumerilii. The sequence goes on from WWET01005757.1 coordinate 16,031, forward strand.
ATTTCCAGTTACGCCTAAAAGCTAAAGTCCTTTAACTGTAGATTTGTTTTATCCATCGAACGAAGGTGAAATTGTGACATCCATACGTCTCCTGCCTGCTGCAAGGCAACTATCATATACCAGAGCCGTAACTGGAAATTAGTGCCAGGGGCAAAATGGAGGAATGGCGCCCCCTGACCTTGAATTCCAAACCAATTTAACCTTAAATCTTAACTTACTGGTACCCCCCCTTGAGCGTGGCATCCTGGAAGGCCGCCCCCTAACGCATACCCCCAGTTACAGCCCTGCCTTATAGTATGGATGCACAGAGACAATCGACAACCCAAGGGAAATGAAACTGTGAGTTGGTAGCAGGCCGGGATGGCTTAAGTTGTTGCAGTTGTGCATTGTTATGATCTCTTGCCCCAATAGTTTTGGGGGTGAGATATAAGGGTCTTGCTTAACACCCCCCTGAGTATGATGCCCAGCCTCTCCTGCTGTCTGGAACTTACCCACCCTCCCCTTAGAATGTATGAGACGAGGCTTATGAGTTGGTAATTCTTTGTTTTCTTTCAGCAGATCTGGTTGGTGTTGATCCTGAGCGGTCTGGTGGCGGGAAGGCAGCGCAGTGGCATAGTGGTGGTTGAGCCGAGGAGTCTTCTTCTTTGTTAACCTCGTCTGCATGGTGTTTCGTTTTATGGGCGGGCCAAGTGTCCAGTGGGGTTATCCGGGAGAAAGCGTAAACTCTCTTCGAGGTGGTATGTTTTATCAATGCATATTTTTGATTGTTATTGATATATGTATATTTGTTATTACTGTTTAGATTTTGTTAATAAACATGAGGACTCGTTTGAGTCCTTTTTTTTTTTTTTTTGCAATCAAAAGTTTCTTTATTGGGAAATGGGGCGAGGGGGGAAATGGAGTGAGGGAACCTGGTCAGTGGGAGTCCCGGCACTGATGACTGTCATTGCAAAGTAGAGACAGACAAAAGTTTCCATCGCCTATCTCTATTTCGAGTGGCAACCATTTTAGATAATGTTTTTTTATGAATGGGCCGATGGGGACTTTTTGGCTTAGGGTTAGGCTCTGGGGAAGGGAGGGTTAGGGCCATGGAAGGGGCAGCTGGGTTAGAGACAGGCTATATTGAAGGGAGACTTAGGGTTAGGCTGCAAGGAAGGGGGCTTAAGGTGGATGCAGGGAGGGGATTCTTAGGGTCAGGCTGCGGGGAAGAGACCCTTAGGTTTAGGCTGCGGGGAGGGAGGATTAGGGTTAGGGTAATAGAAGGGGAGGGTTAGAGTAAGGATTAGGGAGTGGGTTGGGGATAGAATATTTTCTTACCTTTCAGAGCACTGTGTTCGTTGCTCCAGGGATCGATTGCTATGCGTTTCTGAGGCATAAGCAATTGTTTGCCCAGACAGTTCGGAACAGGCTGGGAGAAAACGGCCCTATCGAAATAGGGCCACTCGCAACTGGGACCCCACCTGCGCAGGGGATGGGCAGCCCTTTCGTACTTATCTTCAGGCACACGGAACTAAGTTCTGCACCCCTGGAGGTCCGTATCGTAATATCTGGCGTGTGGATGCGGACAGTGGTCTGATTCTGGCCTCTAGATCCAGGCGGAAGGAAGTTGCTGCTGTGGCAATCTCTGCTTCGCTACAGTCAGCGGCTTATCAGAGCCCTCAGCTTTCTAATAAAGAATATTTGTGTATCGGAACAGGTACAACGTCAAATGTTTCTGTTGTGACAAGGGGCCTGATCCAGAGCTACAAAATTGGCCGATTTCGAGCGAGCGTCCGACTGTTTTTTGCGTATTTTCGTACGAAAATTCGCACTGCGCATGCCCAGTATGACAGCTTCCTTTCGGCTGGACGACATGAGCGTATAGCGGTCGTATGGTGTGCGAATTTTTCGCTCGAGGGGCGTGCGTTCAGTACGACGGTCGCCTGGGCGCTCGTTTTACAACAGGGAGGCGGGGATAGCCATTTAAATTGTACAGTATGGGCGTGCTAAGGCCGTACGCTTTGCGTATTTTGTGCGAAAATTCGTACGGCCGACGGTAGTACCTAGTGTAGGGTATAGGCGCCGTAAGCAGGTACTTTACAATGGGAGTGTCAGGGGCGTATATGTTTTTACGCACGGGCGAAAATTCGCATTCGCCCGTCGGACAGCAATTTCGTAGCTCTGGATCAGGCCCAAGGTTTCCATTTCCAATGCTGTTAAGGTTAGACTGCTCAATGGTGATATTTAAGGTTAAGCTGCAGAGAGTGGACTGTTTAGGTTAGGCTGCAGGACAGGGATGGTTAGGGTGAGGGGACGGATAGGGCTAGTCTGTGGCAAGAGGATGGTTAGGGTTAGGCTGCAGAGAGGGGTTGTTTAGGGTTAGGTTGCGGGGCAGAGATAGAATTAGGGTTAGGGGAGGGTTAAGTTTGGGTTGCAGTAAGGGAATGATTAGGAGGCAAAGAGGGGGCTGTTAAGGTTTGACTTTGAGACAAAGACGCTCGGGGTTAGGATAAAGGAAATAGTACCTGTCACCATTGGAGTCTTCAAAGATTCACCAGTTGCGGTAATGACACCGTCTTGCCGGAAACTGGTTGAAGTCATTTTGCCGGAAAGTTTTGTTTCAAAATACATATCATCGGAGCGACAAACTCCAACCGACTCAACCATAACTTCAATTCACATATACTTATGTTTTCTTGAGATCATTTTACTTCACCTTAGAATTCAACTTAACAAATGTAATATAAATTTGATAGATAGATGTAGATATAATTTTCTAGAATATTTAGTCAGCTTTGGACTTCATATATTAATTGCAATTAATATAAATGACACGTTGTATTTAACTACCTTGTGAATGTCACCTAGATACACAACACAGGCCAGCGTTGGACGCTCATTACTCATCTTCTTGTTCCTTTTAAATATATGAAAATCCCTTTTACACCTCCCAACACTCTGGATGGTAAATCCCCGATTATTATTAAAAGTCAACATGGGAAATAAAACTTTTCTGCCTATTCATATAATTCCAAAACCATCAGCGATCACTTCAAAATTCCATAAACTGTATAAACAAGACACCATGGCGTCTTCACTTATTACCAGCTCTCGTTTTTTTGGAACTGAATCACCTATTCATCTAACAACATTTTCTGAAGATTAATTCTGCCAGCCCATGTGTCCTCCAATCCCTTCCTAGTCTTAGTTTCAGACGCTTAATAAATATCCAACTCTGAGCGTTTTAGGCCAACGTCATGAGAGACGCACCAACCGAGCTGGGACCGAACTGATGAAGTGATGATTGGCTGTTTATTGACAGGCGTTCTAGTGAGCAGAGCTCGAGCGGGTAAGGGGAAACCTTTTGGCTTGCCTTTTCACGGTCTACAGCAGCCACAGTGCTCAGCCAGGAAAACACAGAACAAACATGATTGTTATTAGAGATGAAAGGTTCAGATTTTGGAGAAATTTGGTTGGAATAAATTTTGGGGACCTGGGGTATGAGTTGTAGCCTCCAACCAGGTTCCAGATCAAATAGATTTAAATTGATCTGGCTTTTTTGGTTTATATAGCAAGAACAATGTTTTATAAAAGCTTTATTTAAAGTGCTAAAGAAGATCAAAGCAATATAAACATACACAAGCAATAAAACAAGAAGAAAGCGTATTGTGTTTTTGATTCACGGCATCACCTAAATAAACCTGTAATAAAAAAAATGTATTATTTCATAATACAAGAGGTTCAAGAGAGGCGGATCCATAGGTGAACATACGTTCAATCGTGTAGCATATCTCAGTGTGTTTTTGGTCTGCAAACTTGTGTGCACAATTGTGGGAATCCCAAATGCTACTTGCGCAGCACCCACTTGTGCGAGAAGAGGTGGAGGCCTATAGTTCAGGAATGTTCAGTAAGGGCGTGCTCATACAATCGCACTCGAACTCAGATGGAAATATGCAGTGTTCACGTGAAAACATTTGTACCAGCCACGGGTCATGTTTAGGTTGGGGTATGCCCAAGGTTGAGTCTAGGTTGTTGTATGCCTGAGATGGAGTCTAGGGACCTGATTCACAGTTAAGAAGGCTTTAGGCTCTTAATTATACACAACTAGGGGCTGATTCAGAGATCTGTCTGTGCTGGGATCGCAAATATACGCACAAGTGGCAGGTTGGAGCAGGTTACATCCCACTGAATAAACAGTCACTCCCCTTGCAAACAGCGGCCGGACCTAAAGTTAGACCTGCATTGACTTGCCCTATCTGGCCGCACTCACTTCCGACCTTATGTGTATTAGTTGTGGATATTTAGGGTCCTAAGTCTCTAAGCGCGCCCACTTTCCCTCATCTCAATACCTCCCCCCGCCCATTTCTATGCAAATCCTTAGGTGCATATATTTCCACCGCACTTAGGGTCGGAATCTTTCCCGTCCGATTCACAAGTCCGACCTTAAGGCATTTCCGACCCTAACTTCAACGTACATGGCGTTGCTCTATTACTACGCATGCGCAGTTGATGCGAAATCGATCCGAACCTAAATATACGCACGGAACTATCGTTAATATCGGATCTCTGAAACAGGCCCCTAGTAGCAAGGAGACTCCCCTGATATGCCCCCGGATTTTAGCTTCTTAACCGACTTAAAAATGCCATAGGGCTACCTATTTTCTCATTTAAATGCCTCTCTACACCCAATCTTCTTATCTGCGTTCTAAAGTTTTCCAGGCAGGCCCCTTCCTTCTAAAGTCACTACGAACCTAGAAGAAATAGGTTTGTAATAGTAAGTTCAGAGCCGTCCCATTCTTAAGTCCTATGTATATTGCGTATATTAAGGTACTAAGCATGCACAGTATGGGCCAGATCCAGAGCTATGTCCGCTAACGTATCGCTATTTGGTAGGTACTGCGCATGTGCGCAGCAGATGTTACGGCAAGTAGCTCTGAATGTACATACCATCCTAGTATTAAGAGCATAACTACAGACGAAGGGGCCCGCCAGGCATACGACACCCGTAATTGCGCTTTGGAGGCGGGGTGAGGCATTTAATTTATACAGTGTGGGCGTGCATAGGTGCGTAAGTATGTGAAGCCATTACGGCCGTCAGGAGTTACGCTTTGAAAACTTAAGGTAGGGCTTGAAAAGCGTAAAACGGCAAAAGTACGTATGGCCAAGGTAAGTGCCTAGGGGAGTGCATAGTAATTACCATAGTGTAAAAATGCTACACGTTGAAACATAACAGGAACATAGGTCTGGATCTGGACTTATATCCCTTTTTAAATATACGATCCTAAAATGTAACATTTTGCCAGGTCCTCACTTGTTGTATGCCCAAGGTGGAGTCTAGGTTATGATATGCCCGAGGTGGAGTCTAGGTTGTGATATGCCTGAGGTGGAGTCTAGGTTGTGATATGCCCGAGGTGGAGTCTAGGTTGTGGCATGCCTTTGGTGGAATGTAAGAAATGGTTTGTGCTAAATGAGTCTAGGCTGGAGTATGTCCTAGATGAGCCTAGGTTGGGTTTTGTCCTAGGTGAGTCTATGTTGGAGTACGTCCTAGGTAATCTAGGTTGGGATACGTCCTAGGTGAGTATAGGTTGGGGTATGACCTAGGTGAGTCTAGGCTGGAGTATGTCCTAGATGAGCCTAGGTTGGGTTTTGTCCTAGGTGAGTCTAAGTTGGAGTATGTCCTAGGTAATCTAGGTTGGGGTATGTCCTAGGTGAGTCTAGGTTACAGTATGCCATAGATGAGTCTAGGCTGGGGTACGTCCTAGGTGAGTATAGGTTGGGGTATGACCTAGGTGAGTCTAGGTTGAGGTATGTCCTAGGTGAGTTTAGGTTGGGTTATGTCCTTGGTAATCTAGTTTGGGGTATGTCCGAAATGAGTCTAGGTTGGGGTATGTCCTAGGTGAGTCTAGGTTGGAGTATTCCCTAGGGTTAGGGTCATGAAAGGGGAGGGTTAGGTTAAGGATCAGGGTAATGGTTGGGGTTAAATATATACGGTACTTTCCTTTCACAGCTACGTCTTCGGTGCTCCAGGGATTGATTGCTTTGCCTCTTCGAGTCCAAAACTACCTGGGAGAGAAGCCCTTTCAAAATAAGGCTGCTCTCTGCGGAGACCCAAACCCTTTTAAAGTCTATCCATATGAGAGGCGTGGATAATGGTGATATTTATCAGATGCATTGATACGGTGGGTCTCGGATATCGGATTGTCATATATCCTGCGTATGTTAAAGATGAAAAATCGGATCTTTGGAACCAGTTGATAGAATAAAATAAAAAATGCCCCATCCACTGCTTCTACCAGTAAAAACTTCCCATTCTAATAATGAAATTGGGAAAAATCATCGGATATTCAGCGCTCCATCATTCTCAAAGAGAAAAAGTCAAGCCCAAATTTTATCAAATTTTATCAAAACTCCAGCAACTATCTTATGATCAAACAATTCCTTCCCAAAAACAAAGGAAGAAATAGGGAAGTTCTCAGACTAACGATTATTTTAATACAAAAAAATTGTAATTTTATAAAAACCTTACACAATACTGGTTAAAAATCACAATCGTATAGAAGAGACACTCATGCAATTGTCTTACATCAACATATAATGATATTGTATATTGATTATCCTATGATCCTTATTGAAATATATAGTCACTATTATAGTTATTAGGAAATGTATAATTGCGGTCCCAACTATTATATAGCAGAATCCACTAGTGACAGAGCTTAGCTGTAACCTGTAAACCTTAAATATACTCAGCTTGGTAATAATCCTTAACTCCACCTGACTTTAACTAGAGTTGTATACACTCTTTACATCATTAAAATTCTTTTTATTAAAATAACTGTTCATCATACTTTGAGCTCTTCCATACAATAAGTAAAAGAAATGCAGAGACGCCTGGCAAATACGTGATTATCGTCCTCAAAACCGATTTTAGCAGCCACCATTTTTGTGTAATATAAGTCTGGATTCACAGTTAGGTAGTCTTCGTCTCACGTACGTTGCTTTAAGAATTGAGCTAGTAAATTATTTACACTATCTACGTACAAAAATGGTACGTAGATAGTGTAAATAATTTACTAGCTCAATTCTTAAAACAACGTACGTGAGACGCAACTGTGAATCCAGACCATAAGTTTTAAAATAAATAACACACAACGGAGACATTAATTAAAATCCACCTCCCCTCCTGGGAATTTGTACGAAAACAATTTTTAAAAATAAAATATTGAATTACTATTTAGAAAAAGGCTGCACTTCTTTTCTTTGGCTTTCTAATTTGTTCCATTGAATTTTTTTTATTTTTTTTTGCCTTTAGGACTAAATTCTTTGCGTCTCTATAGGTGGTCCCAAAGCACAACTCCACTTTGGTGGCACTGAGATCAGTTACATGCTGGAGTTACAAGGCCAAATCAGGACATGGATTCAACCCTGGAGGAAATATCTTTGAGGAGAGGACACAGGGATGTCTGAGGTTTCTGCCAGCTATTCCAGGATCACCTGGGCCACATTAAAGAGAAGCAGATGATCATCTTTACGGGATGAACATCTTTAACATTTTAGATGGAAGAATGTTATGCTTAAACGATTAAAATAGCATGCATTAAGACACAATGAGAACATCTGCTTTTGCAATATGTCTCCAACGTCCGTCTTCCTGTTATGGTCTAAAGTGGTCAGATAAATTTATTTGCTATTTTTGAAAGCTCCCATACAACAGGATAATGATTTACGCTCAACATTACCCTCTAACCAAATACTCTCTGTAAGAAACTAGGCTACAGATTGGTATGAAGGGACAGAACCACGTGAAAACACCGGCTAGAACCTCAAAATCGTCCATCTGATGCTTATCACAGCATATATTTTTGTTTTTTATCTTTTTTTTTTATGATGTTTATAAAAATGTTTCCAGGTTTTGAACTGAAATCCCTTTCAGACGGGAGATTCCTCATGTAAAGCCAACAAGGAACAAAAGACAGGTCCGGCGCTCCATACAAACATGATATAACGTGTCAGTACATACATAAAAAGGAGGTTTAGGTCACAATATAGCTGTATTGGGTTATCTCACCTGCCCAGCGTCAAGGCAGCTCCTGTAGCTGAGTCCCTGTCCATTGCTATATATGTACTCAGGAGGAGCTGGATCCAGACTTAAGTAAGTGCTTAAAGTTAGTTACTCCTGGGCTAAACCAAGTTGATTTCAGGGGGAGTCAAGGTAATTGTGTTCTTTGCATGCAGAGATATATCTTTGAATTGCTTACTTCACACAGATACTGACCAGCATTACTATCACACTGTTATTTATCACCTCTCATCTCTAATACTATTGTATTATTATTATTATATTATTACACAGATACTGACCAGCGTTACTATCAAACTGTTAT